>PVJN01046175.1:0-16587 GCA_004026805.1 Lasiurus borealis
GTGCCCAAAACCATCACAGGTTGCCTGCCGTGGCCATGCGTCTGTGGCATTGCCAAGTCTCCTTTACGAAGTCCTCCGGTACCACTGAGCTCATTTCTCGGCGACACCAAATTAAAAGGTAAGTGCCGTTTGGATTAGAAATTTTGTATGCTATTTTTGGATGCAGAACCCCTTAGTAATTGTCATAAACCGCCGCTCCTTCCATTTAATACGGCAATAAGAAGATCCCCGATGAATACTTCGCTTCACCCGGCGCACATGGAACGTGGCTGGCTCCGGCGAGACATTTTCCAGAGCTCCGCGGGACGGGGCGCAGGCCAGGAGCCCGGGGGCGCGCAGACACCCCGCCTGCTCGGGATGGAGACCTATCGGCCAGCGCTCGTGACCGGCCGGATGACCCTTCACCCGCCGTCCATTCCCTTGCTTTGCTTCAGCCTGGCTTTCTCCTGGCATTCTCCCCCTGCTCCCAGCATCTGCCTCCTCCAGTCCTTTCTCACGTCCGGGTCACCCTTCGAGTGCCACTCACTTCTCTCTTCTCAATCAGACTGTCCCTGACCTCATTCCACAGGGATTCTTCCCATCTCTGATCTCTTAGGGGTCTCTACTGTTTCTGGTGCAAAAAAAAAACACCCACAAAAAGCCTTCCTATTATTCCTCTGTTATTTTGTAACCCTCCAGGAGACTCTCCCCACCAGCTGGGTGTGGGATCTGTAGATCTCTCCAGCATGAAATTATTTCTAAACCCTGGTTCAAGTCCCCATCGTCTGTCTCTCACCCGGATTACTGCCACAGCCTTCTCCTGCGCCTCCTCTCCCCACGGTCCTGAGCCAGTCCACCCTGCTCTCCACCCCGCAGAGAGATCAGGGGCCTCTCTGACATGCAAATCAGACAGGATTTCTCTTTGCTTAAAAATCTGTGATGTCTCCCTAACCGGTATGGCTCAGTGGATAGAGTGTTGGTCGGTGGACTCAAGGGTCCCAGGTTCGATTCTGGTCAAGGGCATGTACCTTGGTTGCGGGCACATCCTCAGTAGGGGCTGCGCAGGAGGCGGCTGATGGATGTTTCTCTCTCATCGATGTTTCTAACTCTCTATCCCTCTCCCTTCCTCTCTGTAAAAAATCAATAAAATATATATATTTAAAAAAACCTGTGATGTCACAGCCATTAAGACGGCTGTAATTTTTTTAAAATATATTTTATTGATTTTTTACAGAGAGGGGTAGAGAGTTAGAAACATCGATGAGAGAGAGACATCGATCAGCCACCTCTTGCACGTTCCCTACTGGGGATGTGCCCATCACCAAGGTACATGCCCTTGACTGGAATTGAACCTGGGACCTTTCAGTCCGCAGACCCACGCTCTATCCACCGAGCCAAACAGGTTTCGGCACAGCTGTAATTTTTAAAAAACACACACCAAAGCACAGGGTGAGCAGGATGCGCACTGCTGGTGGGAATATAAAGCACCACAGCAGCTGTGGAAACAGCTGGCTGGCTCCCCAAAAAGGGGAACAGAATGGCACATGCTCTGGCCACTGTACTTCGGGGTGTAGACCCGAAAGAAGTGAAAGCAGGAACGCAAAGAGATAATTGTTTCCCCGCGTTCTCCGATGCGTGAGTCACCACAGGGCGAGGCCACCCAACTGTCCACTGCCAGGCGACTGGACAAACGCACTGTGCTCCAGCCCTGCCGACCACGGGTGTTTTTCAGCCTTAGGAAGGGAGGGGACTCTGACACACGCCTCTGAGGCCTGGGTGAACCTTGCATGAACCTTGCTAAGTGAAATCAGCCATTCTCAAAAGCACACAAATACGCCATGATTGCAATTCTATGAGGTCCCCCGAGGAGCCAGATTCCTGGTGACAGACGGAAGAAGAGAGGCTGGCAGGAGCTGCGGGTGAGGCTAACGGGGAGTGCCTGGCTGAATAGGTATGGGGCTGCAGTTTGGGAAGAGGAAGAAGAATGTTCTGGAGAGGGACGGTGGTGACGACGGCCCGGCCATCTGGATGTACTTAATGCTGCTGAACCGTACACTTAAAAGTGATCGCTTTTGTTATATGCATTTTTCCACAATAAAAAAATAACAAGGGACATGCACAGACACGGCATCTCCCGCTAGCACAGGATACAGGCTAGCGATCTCTGGATGTGACTGGTACCCACATCCCTCTCCTCCCCAATCATGCGTCCTTCCTCCAGGACTGGAGTGGGCCCACACTGCTCTGTAAATCTTTTTTTTTTTTAATTTATTGGTTTTGAGAGAGAGAGTGCAGGCACTGGCGGTACATGCCCTACCATACAATGTCATCGGTCACATTATGATGCTCACCTGAGGCTGGCCATGTGCTGTGGCCCCGGCTGGTGCTGGAAGTGGTCGGGCCAGGGGTGGTGCAGGCAGAAGGCGGGCGAGGGCTGCAGGCAGCAGGCGGGCTGGTACACGGGGGCGTGGTGCGGGCACAGAGGTGCCGAGTACTCGGAGTGGGGCTGCAGGCAACACGAGGCCAGAGCCGAGGGGCCCGCCGAGCCGGCCTCGGGGTGGCAGTCCTGGTGAGCGCCGTGGCCCGCCAGCGGGGGGTGGAACGGGCACGGGTGGCAGCACCGCGGCGGCGGCAGCGGGCTCGCTCTCTGGCTGTCGGCGGGCGGGAAGGACGGCCTGAGGGCGCCGTTGGCTGGCAGGCATCCGTTGGGGCTCGCTTTGGCTCTGGGCGCCTCTCTGGGGGCGAGCGGCTGGGCGGCAAGGTCTCCGTCGGCGGGGGGCAGGGGGCTGGGGGCGGCGGTGCTGCCGGCGAGGCTGCCATTGCTCAGCACCGCGCAGTCGCTGCTTCCGTTGCTCAGAGCCATGACCCTAAGGAAGACAAAGACATCAAACCATCCCGTTACTGCGAGGCCTCGGATCTGGGCGAAGTCAGGAGAGATGCTGAAAAGCAGCTCTGAGAAACGAGTGTTCTCGCTCCGATCGGTCTGTTTAACCTGACCGGAAGGCCAAAAGCCTGGTTTGGCCCGCTGACCCTTCTGGAACAGCACTCTTCCCCGCAGACACACAGCCTCAGGTGCGCCCTCTCTCCAGCCTCCCCAGATCATGCCAGAACCATGCACAGAGCTTCCACCCGCATCCTCAGGCCCAGCAGATACCCGTTACACCAGGAGGCAAATGTAGCATTGCTGGTTTATTTACCTTTCAGATAAAACTCCTCAAACACACACACACAGACACCGACGGACAGACATTCCATTATATAAGCAGCACAGCTCAGAGAGGTGGGATTTAATCAACTGTTGTAGTAAAAAGACGAAGTATTTATACATATCAAAATGTACATCTTGCCGAGACCGGTTTGGCTCAGTGGATGGAGCATCGACCTGCGGACTGGGGGGTTCTGAGTTCGATTCTGGTCAGGGGCATGTATCCTGGTTGCGGGCACATCTCCAGTGCGGGGCGTGCAGGAGGCGGCTGATCGATGTCTCTCTCTCATTGATGTTTCTGGCTCTCTGTCCCTCTCCCTTCCTCTCTGTGAAAAATCAATAAAATATATATATTTTTTAAAAAATGTACATCAAACCAAGGAGCTGTGTGTTGCTTGGCATCAGTTCTCATCGGTTTGAAAGGGGTCTGCCCATCCCACTGCCTTTATAATGGCGACAGAGAGGGCTTTGGCATTTGCAGTCAATACTGTTGCTCTCTCCTTCACAGAGTCACTCCTGGGTATAGATATGTCCCATAAAATACAGTTTCATACGTTTTACACAACACTCAGATAACATACTAACACCCAGCGACGGCAGTGAGACGTGTTCCGTTATCCAACCAGCAGGAGGGGGGGCAGGGAGCTGGAAGAGCCCTGACTGACCCGGGAGGCCCCAACTCGAATCTTCCATCCCTTCCTCAGTGTCCAGCTCAGCGGGGCTGCCCACGGCAGCTTCCGGGGACCGAAGGACACAGCCTCCCTTTTGTTGTTAAAGGAAAACGCTGTGTGCAAACGCTCTGAAAACAACCGAACTGTAAAGACCATCTAAAAAGGTTCTGCACTAACTTCTTTCCTTTAAGGGAACGGACCTGTGAGCGGGGTATTTGCAGCTTCGGGGAAAGGCGGTGTAGATAATGGCAGAGGCTGGGGAGATTAAATCAGCCATTTCCCAGCAGTGGAAAGCCTCCCTCTGCAAATCCTGAGGCGCATTCCTCTCCTCGCCTCCACCCATGACTCACGCTCCGGGGCCTCCCTCCGACCTCGGTCAAGCTGCACGGGCTGATGGGATCTACGGGGCTGAAAGGGGAATCAATGACTGCCTTTCATCTGCAGGATGGAAGGAAGGCAGGGTTTTCTGGTTTGATGGTTTGGTTCCACCATCCCAGGTTGGTTAATATCTCAGAGTCTTTTTTTTTTTTTTTAAGTATTTAATTCAGTCAATCCTATTGACTTTAATCATAGCTGTTGGGTGAGTTGTGCTAGTGAAAGTATATCTATCTATCTATCTCTATCTCTATCTCTATCTCTATCTCTATCTCTATCTATCTATCTATAACCCTAAGCGACTAGTCAGCCATTCGACTGGTTGACAGTTTGACCGATCGGTATGATGTGCACTGACCACCAGGGGGCAGATTTTCAACACAGGAGCTTCCTCCTAATGGTCAGTGCGCTCCTACAGCAGAAGTGTGCCGTTCAGCTGCCTGGCGGGTGCCAGACACCAGGCTCACGGCTGCCAAGTTCAGCCGCGACAGCAGCAGGCACAGTGGGGCTGGGATGAGCAGGAGTGACGTGGTCCCTGACCCAGGCTGCCCACCACCTTACACACTACTGCACCCCTCGAGGGATGGTGGACTGCTGGTTTCAGCCCGATCCTCACAGGACAGGGCATCCTGGATTGCAGTGGGCATAGACCAGGCTGAGGGACCCCATCTGTGCACAAATCCATGCACCATGCCTCTAGTCTAACAATAAAACCCTCAAGAGTTTTTTGCAAGTGAAACTGGGCTTAACACAGAGGCCATAGATCTTTCTCCAACACCCTCCCAATCACCCCAACATTTCCTCTGAGCTCTTGTCAATTCCATGTTTCCCCATCTTCTCACTGAATCTACTATTCCTCAGGAAAAAGGAATTTCTCGCCCGGCCAGCGTGGTACAGTGGTTGAGCATCGACCTATGAACCAGGAGGTCATGGTTCAATTCCCAGTCAGAGCACATGCCCAGGGTACAGGCTCGATGCCCAGTGTGGGTATGCAGAGGCAGCCGATCAGTGATTCTCTTCCATCATTGATGTTTCTCCCCACCCCTCTCTGACTCTCTCCCTTCATCTCTGAAATCAATAAAAATATTTTTAAAATAATTACAATTGTTTTTCTTTTTCTTTGTAACCAGAATAACAACTATCATCCCCTCTTTTTTAAGAGTTACAAATGCATCATCTTGTAGTTACATAAGAGTTAAACAGATTTTTACAGGCCAGCCAACGGACTTAATCACCATTTATAACATTTTTCCCCCCAACGTGGTAAAATGCAGTTCAAATGCCAAATCACTGCCTTACAAATGAATTTCTGGAACCAAACCTGTTTCGCAACTTGGAGCCTTCTCGCGATGAATTAGGAGCTGGTGGACAGTAAAGAATAATTTGAACTCTGGCTTGTCCCTGAAGTCAGTCACATGAGCTTTCTCTGATTGTGCCTTTCATCATACAACGAGAAAAATCACATTGACTTTCTAAGTTGTGAATTAGAAGGGAAAAAAATGATAAAGAGCAAAACCAGAAGAAAGATTGTCCCAAGAAAGGTCTAAGGGTCAAGTTCAGTAGATAGAGATACACTTTTGTAGGATTCGGGGACCAGCGGAACGGCAAAGCTTCCATCTGAACCCAAAAGCTGACCCTCGGCCATACAGAGAAAAAGCTTCTCTCTTTAGAACCGAGACAAATGAGGAAAATATTTGATTTGAGGAAAGGGGATGAGACAGAGGGCGAGTCCACACCATAAAAAAAAGGAACTACCGTAAATGTAACGCTCTGTGATGATACGTGCACTGATCACGGTATTCGCGGTGGGAATTTAAACTCCGCTTTGGACCAGATATAAGGGACCATTTTAAAAGCAGCTATGTTGAAATCACCCCTTTCCCCCGGGGCCATAATACACAGGCCTGCCAGAAACAAACAAAATACTCCTCTAGAGGTGTGATGGGGCCCCTGGCCAGAGACTTTAGTGCGTTTCCTGTTCATGCACTTAATACGCCAACGGCAATACAGTCACAGCCACTAATCTCATCGCCCCGTTTCACCTCCTCTTCTCCCGGCGCTTTCAGATCCCGGCGCTTCCGCAGGGCGGGGCTTACACTGGCCAAGGACCACCGTTTGGTTATATTTTAAAATGGAAGTGTTTGCCTTTGAGCCTCAGTTCTTCAAATGGATAAATCGGGCTAGTAATGGATGTCCAGGTCAAAGGATTATTATGAGAATATAAAAAATGTTTTGAAAGCTATAAAGAGCAATGTTTTTTTTTTTTATGATGGAAGAATTGTCCTTATTGCTTCCTTGAGTGAGAATATAAAAAAATACAGCCGAAACCGGTTTGGCTCAGTGGATAGAGTGTGTTGGCCTGTGGACTGAAAGATCCCAGGTTCCATTCCGGTCAAGGGCATGTACCCTGGTTGCGGGCACATCCCCAGTGGGGAGTGTGCAGGAGGCGGCTGATCGATGTCTCTCTCTCATCGATGTTTCTAACTCTCTATCCCTTTCCCTTCCTCTCTGTAAAAAATCGATAAAATATATTAAAAATAAAATACAGAAGGCTGCTCCCTGCTTTGAAAGCCAGAGTTATACTTTAAGATGCAGCAGATACATCTGTAACTGGGAAGGAACAGTGTGGCTGGGTCTGCATTTGAAAGCTGAGAACCTGGGTCACGTTACTCACCCTCTTAGGGTCTCTAAGTCTTGCTAAGTTCTTAAGAGTTCACTTTGTTTGAGATGCAAATTGGCTCCACCCTCTAAGAGAGCAATTAACCAACATTTAAAATACCCTCATCTTTGACCAATAATTCTTCCTGGCATTACCCTTTGGACAGATTTGAACAATGTGTAAAGATGATGTGTGGATAAAGCTGTTGACCGCACCACCGTTTGTACCAGTGAAAACAGGAAGCGAAATAAATCACTATGAGAGTGTCCACGCGTTGGGTGTGCTGTACAACAAGAATGAAAATGTGTTGGCTCAGGGTCACTGCTATGGCGAGAAGTTCAAAGCCAATCTGCATGTGTCAATAAAACTTAGCTGCAGGACAGCCTAAATGGTATGAATCCAGTTTGTTAAAAACGTGAGGAAGACACAAATACATGGTTAGAATACACGGATAGTTTCTAGAAGGACTTAAGAAAATGCTACCATTATTTTGCGACAGAAGGTTGGACCAGGCCATTGGAAAGGTGGAGAAGTTTCACATTTTACTTTCCAAACCACTTGCAACTTTTACTACAAATGTACCCTCTATATAGGATTTTAACAAAACAACACATAACGTTTCTAGCATGGTGACTACTAATGAACAAAGGATAATTAATATTAATATGCAAAAGCAAACTTATTTTTCCTTAAAGGATAACCAGACACCTATTCACTGGATGCATTTAAAAATGTTTATCTTCTGATATATATGTGCTCGTTTACAGCAACACCCTACCCAATACATCAAATAGTTGGAGAAGGCAGGGAATGAAAATGGAGCTAGGGAATAAGACCAGATGAATACAAACTATTCAAAAAATGAATATTCAAACATATATGTAAATATATATTCCAAAAATGTATCTTCTCTTACAGCTTCCCAATTGTTGGAAACATAATTATTGTTTGTTGGACTTAAAGCTATCTAAATCAAGAGCACTCTAACTAGTTCCAGAAGCGTTAAGCAGACACGACAGAGAAGACACACACTGACAGGCAGAGAGAAAAGTCCTCGGAGTTCATGCGAGGAGAAGAATCGAGCAATTACATCCTACTCTGGTCTGGGACTCAGGAAACTCAACACTTAAGACATAAGGAAATTATCAAGCTCCGAAGACAAAAAGTTGTATCTCATTGAAAATCCTATTACAGCCGAAACCGGTTTGGCTCCATGGATAGAGCGTCCGTCTGCAAACTGAAAGGTCCCAGGTTCAATTCCGGTCAAGGGAATGTACCTTGGTTGTGGGCACATCCTCAGTAGGGGGCGTGCAAGAGGCAGCTGATGGATGTTTCCCTCTCATCAATGTTTCTAACTCTCCCTCTTCCTTCCTCTCTGTAAAAAAATCAATAAAATATATTTTAAAAAAATAAAATATATTTTAAGAAAATGCTATTATAGAATCATAATAGGGTCTATGTGAATTATGGACATGTTCTTTGTCAACACGTTACATGCCAAGACGTGCTAATGATGCCCAATTTAGCCAGCGGATGCAAACCGTTGAGATGGTCCAACCTCTAGAAAGAGTGTTATGAAAAGCTCATGGTAACTACTTGGACCTGGAAGTCAGAACCGCCGGCGTGGCCAGAAAACTGTCAAGTTCAAATCTGAGTGTGTTGTTGAAGAGGACACACAGACTCGCTCCAGGTACCCCCGGAGCCATCGCTCTCCTGCACAAACCGCTCCTCGGGCTTGCAGGCATCACCTTCATCCCGCCCACCCCGCCACACCAGGACCCCCCCTTTTCCAAACCCTTCCCCACGCAGGAGCCTCTGGAGGTGATTCTCCGAACGGCCTCAGAAAAGCGGGTGTGGCAGGCAGTGCCACTCCATTTTGCACAAGAAAATCTGAGACACAGTCAGCCTTCAATGAGCCGATGCCAAGGTCTGGAGGGCTCTCGGCTAAACTGCATTCACAAGCTCAGGTGACGTTTCCAGGGTAACTGGATGCTTCCTCAGGTTCCGCAACACCAAACTGGGCAAGAAATGGCAAGACTGGAGCACCGACGAGGCCCCACGTGTGTTTCTAACAACTCACCGTGTGAAATACTTTCTTTGCAATACTTCTAGGAAGATATTGTTAAACCATTACAGAAAAAAAAACAGAGGGTCACAAATATGAAAGTATAACCCACCCAAATCACATGATTAAAATTCAACCTCAGACAAGAACGTCGCGAAAAGCAAGGCTTTTCCACTACCTCAGGATGCTTCTAGGGCATTGCCAAGTTCAGCCAGCTTTTACAGGCCCACTGGAGGCTGCTGATATCGAGTTCGGTCTGAAGGTCCACATGAAAAATATTGTCTGAATGTAATATTTCCCAAGAGAGTTTAAAAAGGCACACAATCCAGCACTTAAGAAGCATATTTCAGTGAGTTAAGTATCATATTATGCAGAACTGAAAAGCGAGGCCACGGACTGGCCTTGATGATCACGTAGCATTTTTAAAAATATATTTTTACTGATTTTAGAGAGAGAGGAAGGGAGAGGGACAGACAGACAGGAACACTGATCAACTAACTCCTGCATACCCACTACTGAGGATCCAGCCCACAACCCAGGCCATGTGCCCTGACCAGGAATCAAACCAGCAACCTCTTGGTTCATGGGTCGATGTTCAACCACTGAACAACACCGGCCAGGTGGTCATGTAGGATTTAGACTATTTCAAAATAATGTCACTGTGACTTGACAGCAAACCTTAATCTTTAATAAAGAATCGGCACTTTTAAGGACCTATAAAGAATGGTCTTAAATAAGGAAATATAATCTCCTCCCCTGCTGAGACAAATTAAATTTTCTTATTTTTTCTTCGAGTTCATGAACTTTCTACCATTAAACTCTCCTTCAGTAAGAACATTTCTAAATATCTTCATTTAATCACCTATAAACATTTTATATGTTGCAAAGAACTATACAAAAATAAGGTATTATAGTTATTATTTCCCTTTAACATAAACATTAGAAACCATTTTCCCAAAACACTGTCATACATTTGAGAAAAAAGCAAAAAATCTAAAAGTAAAGAGTACTATTCTTTTACAATGAAAATGTATTTTCCTATTAAATTTATATTAAGAAGGTAGATAAAACTTACAACAAATACCAATGTTGAAAATGAAAACCTACCTAACACTATTATATAACCTCTTTTAATATGAGGGGTGTGTGTGTATACACACACACACACACACACACATATTTAAATATATTTTTATTGATTTCAGAGAGGAAGGGAGAGGGAGAGAGAGAGAAACATCAATGATGAGAGAAAATCACTGATTGGCTGCCTCCTGCACATCCTAGATCAAGCCCACAACCCCGGGTATGTGCCCCTGACCATAATCAAACCTGAGACCCTTTGGTCCGCAGGCCGATGCTCTATCCACTGAGCCAAACCAGCTGGGACAATATGAGGTATATATTGATAAAGGCACTGATGAACTGTAGATGTTATACGTTTCATTATTCCCCAAAACGTTCATAATATTTACAAAGAGCTTTATGATACAGGGAAAAAACTTAAAAGTGCCAGGCAAAGTCCTCTACCCTTCATATCTGCAACAACAAAAATAAAAATCAAATAACCTTAGGAAGTCTATGTGCCACAGCAAATCTGAAGACCCTGAATTTAAGAAGCATCTTATGGCTGCATGTGAGTTAGGGGGTAAGGCAGAGCTGCTATACCTGCAGCGGTGAGCAATAGCAGTGTCAGGCTGCGAAGACGCGAGTCTCATTTCTCTCATTTATTTTATGTCCAATGTGCCTGTGGAAAACAGATCAATGTGGGAAGAGAAATGGGGGTATAAAATCAAGTTTATCTTCCACAGTCTGGGGTAAATGATAGTCAATAACAGCCTCTTTTCAGCATAAAAGCTATCTTCCTACATATATACTTCAAGAAAGATACATTCCCCACGTTCATCCATAAAAATTATCATCCCACTCAATCTTCACCACGTCTCCCCACACTTACAAGTGCTATGTTCATAAGCATCAATGCTCTTGATGGAAAGAGAGAGGTTTCTTAGATCTTTGAGTTCCTATTCCAGATGAATTTAAATTCCCCTTAAAATATTCTATTGCAGTTTGGCTCAGGGGACTGAGCGTCAGACTGCAGACCAAAGGGTCCCAGGTTTGAGCCCAGTAAGGACATGTGCCGAGGTTGCAGGCTCCTCTCCGGTCCGGGCCCTGGTCACTGCTCATGTAGGAGGCAACCAATCAATGTGTTTCTCTCACATTGATATTTCTCTCTGTATCGCCCTCTCTCTTCTACTCTCTCTAAAAAAAAAATCAATGGAAAAATATGCTCTGGTGAGGATTTTTTTTAAAAATTATATTTCACTAGTTTTATTAAGCTGCACTAATTTCTACTGAATCTTAAGTCTGGAGACTTATGTTCATTTGGATAATTAAAAATATAAAAAAGTAGAGAAGTTTTCTATAATCAGAAATACCTATCAATAGTCTTTCAAATCCTAGAAAACCCTCTGATAAGTTGTCAACTAACCCAAAAACTGGCCAAGACATTCATTGAGAATCTGCTGCAAATCTTGAAGGAAATGCAATAAATACCATAAATATTCACAAGTTACAAATCTATGACAGCAGTCTCAGCCCTTTCCGCATATTAGTCATTCCAGTGACAAATAAGTAAAAAATTACAGACACAGTCCCTGGCTCTGAGGATATGATTTAATCCATACTGTAATGTGGTGTGGCCATTACTTGTTTTCTTTAAAATATATTTTTATTCAAAGGCCAAAACTCTATCCACTGAGCCAAACCAGTTAGGGCAGCATTAGTATTTTTAAAAATACTCCTCAGATGATTCTATTGGGCAGCGAGGGGTGAGAACCAATGACTTACAGTTTATAAAAGTAATGCTAATCCTATATAATAAAAGCCTAATATATGCTGTGTCCAGTCATCTGGTCAACCAATCAAAGCATAATATGCTAATGATATGCTGAGGCACTCAATCTCTCACTATGACGTGCACTGACCACCAGGGGGCAGCTGACCAGTCGACCAGTCACCTATGATGAGAACTGACACCAGGGGTAGACCTCCGACTGGTAGGTGAGCTTGCTGCTGGGGTCCAACAGATCGGGACTGAGCGAGACGGGCTGGGCAGGCCCTGGAGCCCTCCTGCAGTCCCTCCCTGGCTGGCCAACCTCTCCTGTCCCTCCCAGGCCAAATGTGCACTGGCGGGGTCCCTTGCCTGGCCTGCGCCCTCTTGCAATGCCGGCTGAGGGACCTTCCCTCTTGAGGGCACGAATTTTGTGCAACGGGCCTCTAGTCAATTTATAAGAGCAAGAAGATGCCACTCAAAACAGTCAACATTCAAAACACATTGCTTGAAATAAAGAATGCTGCTGTATAGTTTTAAAAAACTGGGTCAAGTACTTCATGTTAGATATGATTTGCAGTATTTGATTATCTTAACTTTTTTTGGTTATAATGAAAAGGGGTTTCATCTATAGTACTCTTGAATGGGAACAAAGGCGCAGCAAAGAGAAACCTTTATGAGGACATCACTTTGAGAGACAGCAGTGCAGAATGTACGTGGGATAATGTTGTGGCGTCATCAACGAGTGGTCACAAACCTCAATCCTGTAGCGATCACTTGAATACAGTTTAGGACATAGCCAATTAGTCTCAGGAGTTCATTTAACCCTCCAGAAAAACTCTACACCAACCCCTGCCAATCTCCAAACACTCGAAGCATGTTAGAAAAGCTATTAGCAAAGCATGTTTTCTAAAGTTTTATGCAAAAAGAATAACCCAGTAAGACATTTGAAGCATCTCAAATGTCCTAATTCTCGGGTCAGACAGCCTCCACACACCAGGCCCACTACCCTGCCCTACCTCCCGCAAAATAAAAATTACAAAATGTGCCGAAACCGGTGTGGCTCAGTGGATAGAGCATCGGTCTGTGGTCAGAAAGGTCCCTTGACCGGAATCGAACCTGGGACCCTTCAGTCCACAGGCCAACGCTCTGTCCACTGAGCGCGAGTTCTGATGCCATCTCCCAGAAAGTCAGAAATGGAGACCGGTCGCCGTAGAGGCCCCGGAAGCTGTGTGACTTAGATGGCAGGTGTGGTTTTTAATTCGACACTGGGATCATCTCAGCTCTCCCCAAATTCTAAGTGTCTGACACCACCAGGCCCGCCCCCCTCCCTGCTCTTGGGGAAGTCTGAGAAGCAGCGGATCAGGTTCCTAAAGCAGTTGGGTTCTCCCCATAGAGGGCCCTCCACCCCCCACGACATCTCAAGGGGTCCCTCTGCCCACGAGTGACCTTGGAAATGGCTCTCAACGCTTCTGCATGAAGCACATTTTCCTTAAAGGACCCTGAGATGGTCGGCATAGGAAAACATCTTTGCTTCCTTGAACCGGGTCAGGAAATTAGCTCAGTAATAAGAGCCTGGGTACACGTTTCTGAGGCCTTTTTCTATTCTTTACTTAAATCACCACTGTAAGTGCTTATGATTTCTGCTCGTTGCTTTCTGGGATGTAGTAGATGGACTGAAATTATATTTACTGTTCCTGAGGGATCTCTGCCTGCACACGGCGGTAATTAAATCACATTGTTCCGTTAACTGGGCGGTTTCCTTATTTATAAGCATATGGGCACCTGTAGTGCTCCCGCTGAACGCTTCTCTTACAGTCTAATACGTGGGCCTGTCATAATTGAGCCTGTTTAATAGAGATTAAAATGATGAAAGAGTAGAAGAGAGAACAAAGACACCCTTTCCCACAAGTCTCTCTTTTCTAATCTGCTATACAGTGGTACCTCGAGATACGAGTTTAATTCGTTCCATAACCTTGAGGCGTAGGAAACTATGAGACGCTCGAGTCGTGGTAAACTGGTGGGTTGTGTGCAGCCGGCCGATCTGCGTGATTACTCCTATCTCAAATGTTGCTCATATTTCAAAGCAAAAATAGCTTGTATCTCAAAAATCTCGTACGTTAGGGCATTCGTATCTCGAGGTACCACTGTAGTTGCTTTGTTTTATATTTTTTTTTCCAAAATGCAGGCAGGCAAAGCAGTTGGTTTGTCTACTCCCTCTGTTAGGATGTGGTCAATAAATTACAATTATTTTTTTTTAAATGGGCCATGTTCACAGACAGTGTGCCACGGCTATGCATCGCTCACCCAAGTGGGGAGAGAGGAGCTGCGAGTGAGCGCTCGGGTCCGGCCCCAGCAGCTCAGCAGTTCTGAGGAAAGAGAGGGAACTGGGACCCAGCAAACACTGCAAAGCGGGTTCCCCAACGCTTGCCAAAAGGGCTGACCGGTTCGGTGTAAATGACAAAGCCAACTGGGACGAGATGAAAATGTTGGCTGAATGGATTTTATAACACTTATAACTCGTTTCCCAGACCGGGGCCAGGGTAACATGCATTTTCTTTCATTTCTAAGTTGCATTTGGTGGGGTGACACTGGTTACAACTCTGTAACACATCGTCCGCACACGGGTCATGTGCTCACCACCCCAAGTGAAGTCTCCTTCCGCCACATTGATCCCCATTCTGCCCTCTACCAGCTCCCCCAAGCACCTTACCCTCTGTCAATCACTGTTCTGTTATCTGCATCTCTTCTTTTATTCTTAATCCCCTCATCTTTTTCGCCACAAACATGTATTTTCTCTACTGCTTTGCAGGACCATCATTCCAGATTCTTAAGCATTACTTTTTTTTTTTTCATAATCAACACAAGTAGCTCATGCTCCAGGTTCTCTAATTCAGGTCTGAAGTGTAAGCTACATGGAGCATGGGAAGCATAAAAAATATCCACCTGATTTTTGCACACTGCAAGCCACACGGGGAGCACCAGCCCAGGAAATACTCGGGTATACAAGGTTTTGGCAGTGAAAGCATTCTAAGACAGTTTTTTGTAGAAGCGCAGAAGTGTAAAATAAATAAAATATTGCAAAAAGACTACTTACTTGGACATTTTAAAAAATAGAAATGTGTCAGCTTACGTTAAAAGTATGGGAAATAGTGACCGTACTGTCCACAGTGAGACACTGGTGTGGAGCTTATTGACAGAGTTTGGTGACTTCCCAGCCATCGGAGGGAACTAGGCTTTCATTAAATTGTAAATACCAGCACCTATTCTAACCTTCTGGTGGTTAAAAGTACATAGCGCATTTTTCTTCCAACAGGAATACCTGTCAAATTATATTTTAGCAAACTGTGAAGAAAGTTGTCTATTTATTTCTTGCATTTTTCACTGAAGTCAGTATGATCAGTCAATGATTTGCATGAAATACCTGTTTTATGAAATTTTTATCCACTTTTCTAAGATGTACATTTTGCTATCAGACACACAAATATTTCACAAGTTGAAACTAGTTTGAATTTTTCTACCAGTCACACATACATGATCCATCCTCACTTTCAACAAAAGTAAATGTGGCAAATACATTCTGCTTTAAGTAATGAATCCGATTAAAATGTAGTTACCATTGCTAAATTAAAATGCATACAGTACATCGTAAGGCATTTAATGGACTCAGATACAACTGAGGGATGTATACCAAGTTGTGCCTTCGAAATGAATAGAGACGAGAATTAAACTTGCCTGAAAGTTCAGTCCCTAAGTGGTTCTTCACGAGACTGCTATTTTATAGGTAGAAAGATGCTGATGTTTTATTATTTTCTTACAATATCTGACTCCCAAACGCGATTCAAGTCATTTCTACAAGCCTGCATCTAGTTTGCTACGAATGGATCAAGAGCAGCATATATATTTTTTAAACGCTCTGCTTTAGATAGCGGTTAAAGGAAAACCTCAAAGCAGGAAACAATGGTTGACGTTGCTTTAAATCTGAGGTTTCACCGAGAAAGCACATTTTAATAAACTTCCCTAAGAAATACATATCGGATCTGAATGCCTTGGAAAGCCTTCCAAGCTTACCCTGCAGAGAAACTGCAAGTTGGAAGTTTAAATTCAATCCTGGAAGCACAGAACAAAGTCCACTTTTCAAAGTCCAGCCTCCCCGGATACATGCCCACGCAGGAGGCCCAGTGTTACCTGGAGGATGAAAGAAGAAAGTTCCCGGCTCCCCTGGGTCGGCAAAGGATCACGGCAGCCCCAGCGACACAGCCCGACAGACGGCGAGCAGAGCCGGGCAGAGCCGGGCAGGGCAGAGCGAGAATGACAAGAAGGTGCAGATCGCTCTGAACGAGGCGTGTCCGGGGCTGGGACTCGCCGTGTTTGCTCTCCTATAGGGCGGGCTCTCCCCTCCTACTTAACCCCTGGGGGGGCAAGGTCTTAATAAAGGCAACAGCTGGCACGCAGAGGGGGCTCGATCCGGGCCCGGGGTCAGCCGCCAGGATATGAAGGTGACATGTAATTTCTAGCCTTTTCCTGCTTCTCCGGAGAAAGCGCAGGAAGGGCTGCTTTCGGTTATGTGCCCCTTTGATGTCGCGGATTTGGGGTTACTTAGCAGATTAAAGCCAGGCGAGCTGATACTCTTTGCTCGCTTCCACTCGCTTCGGCGTCCCGGGTCCCGGCTTTTCTGCCACGCGGGGCTGCCACCCTTAAACTAACACAAATAAACACCGCCCCGTGTTTATTTCCGAGTTCCGGGGATTCTTCTGGCCCTTCCCGAGTGGCTTTGGAGACCCTGCTTTTTTTTTTTTTTTT
>PVJN01046176.1:0-16557 GCA_004026805.1 Lasiurus borealis
CATGAGGCAAGACAGGCCATTCACATGCAAAAACCACTGGAAACAGCTTGGGTGGGGTTGAAAGTTGGGTAAAGTGGAGCCTCAGGGAATCACCAAGGAAAGGGTGGAGTTTCTGATATGGCATCCACCTGCCAACTCTGTGCTGGGGCGAGAGGGAGGGGTTCGGGTAGTGGGGCAGGGGGCGCTTATCAAAAAAATAGTGTCTTCTGCCAGCATTTCTATCTAGAAGAAAGCTGACACACACACACACACACACACACACACACACACACACACACACACACATATATTTGATTTGAGAGGAAGGGAGAGAGAGATAGAAATATCAATGATGAGAATCATTGATTGGCTGCCTCCTGCATACCTCCTACTGGGGATTGAGTCTGGAACCCAGGCATGTGCTCTTGACAAGAATCAAACCTGGGACCCTTCCGTCCACAGGCCAACACTTTATCCACTAAGCCAAACCAACTAAGGCAAAGTGGCAGCTTTTCAGAGAGCAGATGAGAGGTTGAGAGAGTAAACCACCAGATTCTATTGAGGGATCCTGCAGGTGTCTGTCTGCTGGGATTGTTTCTCTGCACCTTTGGCAAGCACACTGGTGACCCTCCTAGTGGTTTTCGACCTGTGGGTCACTATACACAGGTTGAGAACCGCTGCTGTAGAGCCTAAGACCATTGGAAGGGTCACCTCTCCAGGTCACCAGTGTGCCTGCCAAGGGCCAAGGAGGAGGAACTGCATAACTGCCAAAACCCACATAAAATTGTTTTCATTGCTATCTCATAAATGGTCTTAGGTGACCCTCCTAGTGGTTCTCAACCTGTGGGTTGCTATACACAGGTTGAGAACCACTGCTGTAGAGCCTACGACCATCGGAAAACACAGATATTAACATTTCGATTCATTAACAGAGGATGGGAGAGGCCCAATCACACCTTTTCAACCAACTTTGTTGAGTGTTATTTCCATCTGATAGATCAAATCATTGACTCACCAAATGACTCACTCATCGAAGACATTAGTTTGATTACAAAAGTGAGAATTTTCACATAGATAGTGCCTAGGTACCCAGGCACCACTGTAAATGTTTATTAACTTGAATACTATCATTATAATCATTATCCCCACTGTAGATAAGAGGAAGTTAAGACACAGAGAAGTTATTCAAAATATACAGGATAGGAAAAGTAGGTCTAAAGTTGTTTGTATGAAAAATTATACAATAATTAGTAGGTAATAATACAGGAGTAATCTAGATTAATGTACTTACAACTGTAAACCTATTTTTGCCCAACCCTGTAAGTGTCAGAGTCAGGAGTCAAACAGGCAGCCCAGCACCCTTAATTATAGTGTTACACAACTTCTCACTGAGGCCTGTAATATTAGGATCAAGGTAATTTAATATGATCCTCATGACAATGTTTATGAGTTCATTGTCAACAGAGATCTTGACTATGTAAAATCTCAGAGGGCATTAGGAGAGCTAGTAAATTGTGAGTGTAATTGCTACTTGTTCCACAGAAACTGAGCAAGACCTCAACCCAAGGAATGAGATCATTCACGTTGAGTCTGCTTAGACTTCCACTTCCCCCTGCTAGTGCCTAGACCACTGGTTCTCAACCTTTCTAATGCCGTGACCCTTGAATACAGTTGCTCATGTTGTGGTAACCCTAACCATAAAATTGTTTTTGTTGCTATCTCATAAATGGTCTTAGGTGACCCTCCTAGCAGTTCTCAACCTGTGGGTCGCTATAACACAGGTTGAGAACCGCTGCTGTAGAGCCTAAGACCATCGGAAAAAAACAGATATTTACATTACGATTCATTAACAGTAGCAAAATTACAGTTATGAAGTAGCAACAAAAACAATTTTATGGTTGGGGATCACCACAACATGAGCAACTGTATTCAAGGGTCGTGGCATTAAAAAGGTTGAGAACCACTGGCCTAGACAATGTGCTTCCTTGGGTACTTGTCTAGCCCACACCCTCCTCCAGCAACATCCAGGCCTTGATATAAAAATTAGATGCTAGGCAGCCTCTCTCTCTCCCAACCCCTCACTGCACCGGGCCTGTGCCCGCCATGATGTCCCTGCCCTCTGCCTGCTTCTTTAGCTCAGAGCTGACCCTACCTAACAGACAGCCATGGGGACATGATGTCGCACACTGCCACCCACCAGGGCCCGGATGCCTACACTGAGTTGCTGTCCCTCTACTATGGGAATAAGAATAAGAAGGGGGAGCCCAACTGCTGTGGCTCAGTAATTGAGCATTGACCTATGAACCAGGAGGCCACTATTCAGGGCACATACCTGGGTTGCGGGCTTAATTCCCCAATGTGGGGTGAGCAGGAGGCAGCCGATCAATGATTTTCTTTCATCATTGATGTTTCTCTCTCTCACTCCCTCTGCCTTCCTCTCTTAAGTCAATAAAAATACATATTTTTTAAACTTTTAAATAAAAGAATAAGAATGGGGAGATCCCTAGGCAAATTTTGGTCTGGGGACTCCTCTGGGATTCTACTGAAGAGGAAGAAGAGGAGGTACATAGGGAGCACGAGTGGAGACAGAAGCTGCAGGGAGAGCTAGAAGATGAGTAGCAGCTCCAAATGATGCTTTTCTCGAGGCCCAGGAACTCAAGTTCTTTTCAGCCTGGTCAGATCACCTGGTCCGGGAACATGCCCAGAAGTGCCAGCAGCATCCCCATAGGCTGAGGGTAGGAGGAGGAGAAGTGACTTCTTAGAGAGCGAGCCAAGGGCCAATGAGGAGGAACTGCATGAGAGCCAGACCAACAGGCTTAGGAGCAGGTACATGAGGCTCACAGGACCCAGAATCCAGGGTCCAGCACTCCAGACAAGCAAAGAGGGGCAACCTCTGGCATTTTGGTAATGTGTCCTGACCCTGCCCTGGGGGAGAGGACTGGGAGGCCATGGCTGCAGCACTGATGGTCAGCCCCCACCCAACCCAAGAGGAACAGGGGGCTCTGAGAAGGTACTTGAGGCACCCTGGTTGCTTCCTACAGTGATTCCAGAGCCAGATTGAGACCGGGAAGCTGAGTTGCATGTTGGGAGAGGTGACAATCCTTTCTCAAGTCCTGAATCACCATATGGAGGACCTCAAGTGACATCAGGGAAAACAAGGAGAAGCTGTTGGGAACACAGCAGCAGAAAGAGCCCAATCAGGGATGGGAATGAAGAAAACCAGGACCAGGCTGATGCCACATAGCAGAGAATGTGGGTGGGAGTGAAACTTGTAAGGAGCTGGGGTGTGGAGGACAAGTCACCACTGCTGCTCCTTGACTCTGCCCTTTCCTAGTAAGGCCTGTTTCCACATCTCATTCCTGGTATCTCCTCCTCTTTTATATTGTTGTGGTTTTCACATTCATGACATCTCCTGTCCCACCCCACCTGCCAAAACCCACAGCTCCTACACACCTCTGACCTGCACACACACTAACACATGCCCTCAGCTGGAGACAGGAAGCCCCCTGCTGGCCCACCCGCAAGGTTGGTCCTCAGAAAGTTCAGTTTGCTCTCCAGTCTAATCCATTACTCCACTATACACTGAGAAATGAATGTGAATAGAGAGAGGGAAAAAGAAAAGAAAAGAAAAGAAAAGGAATGAAACCAGTTTCCCTCTCCTTCCCCAGCACAGACAGGGCTTTCCCTTTGCTTAGCCACTGGTTAATCTGTGTTAGGGCAGCTGGAATTGGAGGCCATAAGTAGGTGCTGGGAGGTCAGGGGATAGAAGCAGAATGGATGGAGGAAGAGCCCTGTGGGAGAATGAAATTTCAGTTGCTAAAATATAAACAGGAGAAGTAAGCCAAATTATGTAACCTGAGTTCTCAGTTCTTGGGCAACCAGTGATCCACACCCGACACCATCTCTCCCCTCTAGCTTCTCAGTCCTATCCCTTTTCCAGGTCCCAAGGAAAGAGCGAAGAGGTAAAATGGACTCAGTATAGTCCAACTGCTAAATACAGTACTAAAGTCAAATAAGCTGAGGAAGTGATTCTCTTCTCATTTTAATTAGCCTGGGAATTTAAACTTTTGAATTTTCCAGTCCTGCATCAGTGCCTGGACATACATCACACCTCCAGATAACCCCCTAGTTATCTCTGCAGGACTCATGTAGACATTAACCTGACATCCATTATCCAGAGCACTGGATGTAACCAGACCTCTTGGTGTGCACCTTCCAGATCACCTGCCATCAGTCATCCAGATCACTTGACATCTGACTGCTAACCATGCTGGACCAATAATAGAGCTAAGAATGCAGGACTGATAATTATCAAGAATGCACTTATTATATAATATAAGCATAGTGTGCAAATTGTCCCCTCCACTGGGAGTTCTTCAGGGAGTTTGACCAGGGGGCGGGGCTGGCCAGAGTAAGGGAGGGAGGCCCCAGCAGTGGTGAAGGGGCTGAGGAGAGGGAGTACCCAGCTGGCAGCAGCTAGGGACCCTATGTGTACTGGACTTCTAGTCCCTATCTAATAAAAGGGTAATATGCAAATTAACCATCACTCTGTCACAAATATGGCAGCACCCATAGCAACTGGGGTGCTGAACACTAGCGGCATCACCCTGGTGACAAGCCCCAGTGTCCTGCATGCCCCAACCTGCAAAGGGAAGGAGGGCAGGTGGGCCTCCAGCCAGAGGCCAGTCAGGGTGCAGGACATTGGTGACATTGCAAGCTGGGATGAGGGACCTCCTCCATGAATGAATTTCATGCACTGGGACTCTAGTCCTATCTAATAAAAGCCTAATATACAAATTGACTGTCACTCCAACACACAAGATGGCTGCCCCCATGTGGACACAAGATGGCACCACAGGATGGCCAGCAGGGCAGGGCAGTTGGGGGAAATCAGGACTGCAGGAAAGGGCAGTTAGGGGTGACCAGGCCTGCCGGGGAAGGCAGTTGGGGGCAACCAGCCTGGCAGGGGAGGGCAGTTAGGGGGTGATCAGGCTGGCAGGCAGAAGCAGTTAGGGGTAATCAGGCAGGCAGGCAGACAAGTGGTTGGGAACCAGCAGTCCTGGATTGTGAGAGGGGTCCCAGATTGGAGAGGGTGCAGGCTGGGCTGAGGGACACACCTCACTCCCATGTATGAATTTTATGCACGGGCCTCTAGTTTTACTCTAAGAACTCAACTTTTTGTACTTCTTCATAAACTCTTCTGGGTTTTGCCTAGTTATGTATCCCGTTTTCATATCCTCTAATTAATCTTTATCATTTATTTCTAAAAAGAGGAGGAGGAGGAGGAAGGGTCTCTGCTAAATGAGATTGCCAGGCACCTAATGACTCTGTTACCGGGAGAGCTTTGAAAAAGAGAGGCATCTTCAAAAGATCCTCACAGGTTTTTTTAAAAATCAATAAATTATTTGGAAATTGTTAGAATCATTTGATGAAAGAATGAGTCTCAACTTCTAGCATTTTAAGCTGTTTTAATATATAATTTAGTTTAGAACAAATCACACCTCCTGCGCAGTTCCACAGCCCAGTGGACATCTGCCTTCTCCACACTCATCTGGAGCTACCTTTTATCATGGTTTGAAAATATATTTTAAAGTTTTTAGCATATTGATTTATTATTAATCTTTCCAAAGTGATGGTTAAATATACTTTTCATTGTAAAAATCCTCAAACCTCAGAGCAGCCAATTTCCCCTTGAAGTGATCAGAACCTCCTGGTGAGCAGCCTTCAAAATGAGCAGCTTGTATACTTACTTCAGTGGACCTTACAAACCTTTTCTATAAGGCACTTATCTCAGGCTTTTCTCTGCTTGGCATCACCTATTCTGTTCTTTCTTCCTTTTGGAAAACTCCTATATGTCTTTCAAGGCTCAGCTCTTTGAAGTCTTCCCCAAATGACTTGCTCCAGAAAGAGCAAATCACCCCTCCTGCCAAGTCCCACAGCTCCATGGCATCTGGTTTTCACCACATTCGGCTGAGTTGCTTCCCATCATGGTTGGCACAGTTCTGATTCCACTACACCCCACCCAGCATGAGAATATTTTTAAGACAAGTCTGAGTCAGACATTAGATCTCTATCCCAGAGTTCAGCAGAAAACAAGACCACAGGAGCCATCTGTGAAATGTTGCTAAAATGAACTAAATTGGGTATGTTTGAACCCTATGAGGGTTTGCCTATGTCTCAGCCTCCCACCTCCCTGGGACATAAAGCTGGACATATAAGGCCTTGAGGGTATCCCTGGCAGAGGAGTGATCCAACTAGGAAGGTACCCAGGACAGACCTGTAATAGCTTTTTTGGGAGGGAGAATAGGCAATGAGTGCCTATAGCCTTGAAGGAAGGCTGGAGACTCCATAGGTGACCTCACCCAAACCTTTCCACCTCCCCAACCAACCAGACACACACAGCCCCACCAGTACCCAGAACAACAGGTATATATTCCAGATGCCCACATCCAGATGTCCAGACACATACAGAACCAGATGTCCTTTCACATCAGACATATGAGGACACACAAACACACTTAATCAAACATTCAGAACCAAACATATATAGACACTCCAAACCAGTAACACGACACATACACACCTAGCCAGACACATACACCACAGGCATAGAACCAAACATAAGCAGCACACAATAACTTGCCAGCAGGAGGCACACACAGGCAGGCCCTTGTGTTAGCAGTAAAGGAACCTAAACCCAACACCACACACAGATGGGATCACCACACGCACACAGGAACCCTCTCCATCATGCTGACTTGCCACAGCAACCCCATTAACCTAGATTTCCTCCACATCAGCCAAGGAGGAGCAGCTGTCTCTAGGGACAGATTGATTCATCCAACTAATTAGCCCCAATTAATATTAATACACATTTTCAGGAACTGCAACAACTCCAGCAGAGAAGCTGCCCACCGGGGCCATCAATCACTGTCCAGGGGATGGCAAAGGACACTCAGGAACTCCAGATCATGGGGACAGTACCTCAGGCACACTCGCCAGCCTCAATCCCTGGGTCCAAAGGAAGACCACCACCATCAACCAAAGTTGGGAACCCTAAGATACTGCGAGCCCACCTTTCCTTGAGTAGTCAGGGAGTCAGAAGGGGCTGTCACATCCTCCAGGCCATACAGCAAATGCAAAGCACAGAGTGAACTTGTCTCCATGCCCCTCCTTCCCACCCTTCTGTCGACCACTCTAGCTTGGCTTTGCCACACACCCAGTGCTCAGTTACTTCACTTGTGAATCCCAGTTACAATGATTGTCACAATGCTGTGAAATAACCCCATCCAGGCTGTTAAAACCCTCTTTTAAGTTATGTAATGTGCTAGGAGGAGCCCATCTCCAGTGACCCCCTGTGCTTGGCATCTGTCAGGTGCTCAGCAAACATATGCAAAATATAATGGGGTGGCTGATGGGAGGGAGAATATATAGACCAGGGTTCCTGTCCCAGTGAAGTTTGGGGTGGTGTGGAGCTGAAAGAGGCCTGGCCTCTAGCCTCCAATTTCTCCATCAATTTATTTTATTTCAACAAATAGCCCACGTGCACACCATCATGTAACTAAGCCACTAGGAGAACAGAGAAAACACACTGCTCCCAACCTCAAGGACCTCAAAGGACATAAATGGGGAGGAACTGGTGACACAAAGATCTAGCAAAGAGCTGGAATGGGGCACTGTCCCCCCAGGTTCCCTGCCTTCTGAAGGGGATGAAGCCATGAGAGGGGTATGTCCTGATGTAGGATCCACCTGTTGGGATTGAGGCTGGGGACTTCAGGAATTGATGTCTACTCACCTGCTCCCGGAGACGCTGTGCCAGGGCTGCCATCTGCTGCAGCGCCACCTCCCTGTGCCTCTGTGCCCTGGGGATCTTGTTCCGTGCTGGAGCATGCTGCCAGGAAAGCAGGGCAGCTGCCAGCAGAGCAGCCCCCAGCAGAGTCAGCAGGAGCAGCCCCAGCAGGGGGTAAGACAGCATTAGCTTCTCCAGCATCCTGGGGCTTGTGGAGTTGTATCAACTGCTTCCTCAAGATCACTTGGTACTTATTTGTCAGCTACACTGCTCGGGCACCCTCCCACTTCTGGGCCTCAAGAGGAAGAGCCAAGCCATGGGTGTGGGAGATCACAGAATCCTCCCAGGTGGTTCTTATCTCCACCTGGATTTCCTGGGGACAAAGACCATGTCCCTCAGGCCATTCAATGCAAGAGGCTGTGGCAGAAACAAGCCTGCAAGTGGATAGATGACCAGACTCTGATTACACCTCTTCTTTCTCCTCCCTTATCTCATCCATCAGACCCCAGCACCTTAGTATGACTGCTGCCAATCCTGCTAGGGTTGCCTTAAGGTTTCCTGTTGCTTTTAGGATAATTGCTCTTAATATGGTTCACAGGCTAGGTGGCCTGAACAAATCATGTGTGCCCAAGCAGAGAATAAAGGAAGGAGATCTGGTAGAGCAGATATGACCCAGAAGGCATCTGCCCTAGGGGATATGATGCAAGGAAATGAGGCCTGCATAGCCCTCACCCCTGCCCCTGTCATTCCAGGCCAGCTTTCATTTCCTATTCTCAAAGTAAAGCCATACTCTCTTCCAGACTCATTCATTTTCTCCTTGGATCAGGATCTCTCTATGGGCAATGGAGGGTAGTGGAGAGAAGTCTGGTGGGGCGAGAGTGAGGAGAGGAAGAGACAGGGAGGTGAAGAGGTGGAGGTGACTTGCTGGAGGAAGGACAGGAAAGATGGGGAAGCTGTGAAGCAGTAGGGCAGGAGGGACTGGGTGTATGAGCCCTTCCCTTCTTGTTGGATGTTTCAGTCAGACGAGAAGGATAATTCCACTCTCAAAACTGAGAAGTCAAAAGCAGCAGATTTAGTAGGATGAAAATGGGTTTGTGTTTGGTAATGTTGCCTCTGAGCCCTTTGAGGGTCAGACAATTGACCTGTTGATCTGTTGGTCATGACTTAAAGTGTAACCCCAAGGTCATCTACCCTCTGACACTCTGACTTTGTCATCTCCAAGGGGCCACTGGAACTAGCCCTCCTGTCGGCACACTCCTCATGTATTCTCTCTTGACATATTCCCCCATCTCCACCTCCCTCCTTAAACCCTGGCAGTTCCCTAGTGACTCAGTTCCCTTGGATCTTTTGGCACCTGCATCATCTCCACAGCACCTTAGGCCTTGTTACATCACCTTTTTCTGGATTGTACCCCTTCATTACATCACCTCATTTTATTTCTTCATCGTATTTATTAGAAACTTAAAATACCTTATACGTTTACGTATTTCCTGCTTTGTTTCTTAGAAAATAAGTTGCCAAAGAGCAAGAGCCTTGTCAGCCTGTTTCAAAATGCCTGACATATGGCAGGTACTCAATAATATTTCTCAAATGGAGGACGGATACATGGGTTGAGCCATCTATCCCCACCTTTAGCTGTGTGTATCTCTGATGGCTTTCTTCCTAACAGCATTTATCATGCCTAAGTCTCCTCCATCTTAAAAAAAAAAAATTCTCTCAGCCCTGGCCAACTGGCTCAGTTTGTTGGAATTTGGTCCCATGCACCAAAAAGGTTGCAGGATCAGTCCCCAGTCAGGGCACATACCTTGGATGCCAGTTCAATCCCCCTTTGGGGCATTATATTGGAAGCAAACAATCGATGTTTTTCTCTCTCACTCTTCCTTCCTCTCACTAAACATATTCTCTGGTGAGAATTAAAAAACAAATCTCAGAATCCAAGATGGCGGCATAGGTAAACACCTACACTGCTGCCTCACACAACAATTTCAAAACTACAACTAAAAGACAGAACGGACATCATCCAGAACGACAGGAAGGCTGGCTGAGTGGAAGTTCTACAGCTAGAAGGAAAGAGAGGGGCTCACAGAAACCCAGAGGAACTGCAAAAAGCTGAGGTACGGAGACGCATGGGCTGAGAGAGCGGGTGCTGGAGTACCTGGCTGGCTTTCTCTGGTGAGAGGGAAACGGAGACTCCCGATGTCATTGAACCCCTTCTCTTACAACACTAAACCCCAGATCCAGCTGAAACTCATACGGGGGGAGTTTGGACTCTGAAAAGGGAGAGGTGCATGGAAATTTAGGGGAGTTGCAAAAGATCAGAGGGCTGGGGGCGGCGCGCACGGCACTGCTCAGAGGACAGATTGCTGATTGTGCCACTGGCTTTTGAGAGTGGGCGGAAGACAGACCCTCCCAACTGTGCCACTCCACTAAGCCCCTGTTTCGGGCAAAACCCTGGAGACCTAGACTCGTGTGGTCTTGGAGTGCAGGGGATCTGGAAAGGCATCGGTCTGGAGGCACTGCGGGTGCGTGCGCACAAGGACCGCTCCAGCGATTACCCAGTCACGTGAGACTCAGGGGCTATGGAGGGTGGGGCCGACTGGGAGGCAAGGCGGTCCCTTAAGCCCTGACACTCCACCCATCCCAAGCTCAACAGAGGTTTATTCGGTTTTGTAAGCCTGCTATCATAAGGCTGAATTCAACACAGAAGTTTCCCCGGCATAGTGAAAATGCCGAGTCAAGGGAAGGGATCACAAACAAAAGAAATGGAGGGGAAAAAACGACTGGATATCGAGTTCAAAACCACGCTTATAAGGTTTTTCAAGAATATCATAGAAAAGTTGGGTAAAATTAGCGAGACCCAAGAGGAGATGAAAAAGAACCAACTAGAGATGGAACTAGAAATTAAACATACACTGACTGAAATAAAAAATATTATACAGAGTCCTAACAGCAGACTAGAGAAAGGCAAGAATCAAGTGAAAATTTGAAATATAAAGTACCAGAAAACACTCAACTGGAAAAGCAAGAAGAGAAAAGAATCCAAAAATGTGAAGATAATGTAAGGGACAGCTTCAAACGTACCAACATCAGAATTGTGGGAGTGCCAGAAGAGAGAGAGCAAGATACTGAAAACCTATTTAAAGAAATAATGACTGAAAACTTTCCACATCTGGTGAAAGAAATAGACTTACACGTCCAGGAAGCACACAGAACCCCATATAAAAGGAATCCAAAGAGGACCACACCAAGACACATCATAATTAAAATACCAAGAGCAAAAGGCAAAGAGAGAATATTAAAAGCAGCAAGAGAAAAACAGTTCATTACCTACAAGGGAGCACCCATACAACTGTCAGCTGATTTCTCAACAGAAACAATGCAGGCTAGACGCGAGTGGCAAGAAATATTCAATGTGATGAATAGCAAGAACCTACAACCAAGAATAATCTATCCAGCAAAGCTATCATTCAGAATTGAAGGGCAGATAAAAAGCTTCACAGATAAGAAAAAGCTAAAGGAGTTCATCAACTCCAAACCAGTATTATATGAAATGCTGAAAGGTACTCTTTAAGAAGAGGAAGAAGAAAAAGGTAAAAGCCAAAAAATTATTAACAACAAATACATATCTATCAACAAGTGAATCTAAAAATTAAGTGAATTAAAAATTTGATCAACAGAATAAACTGGTGAATATACTAGAATCAGAAGCACAGAAAGGGAGTGGACTGATAATTCTCAGGGGGAAAGGGGTGAGGGACTGGACAAAAATCATACACCTATGGATGAGATCAATGGGAGGGAGGGAAGTGTGGGAGCTGGGTGGAGGGGTGCTATAAAGGGGAAAAAAGAGAAACAAATGTAATAATCTGAATAATAAAGATTTAATTTAAAAAAAAAATCTCAAGGAATCCAAGATGGCTGCTGATGGGATAGCAAGCTGCAAGATAGTGTGTGAGAGAATGAAAGGAAAGTGCATGAGTGTGTGGGGAGTGTCTGCATTTGTGAATGAGGAACAGCTATATTCCACAGGACTGTTGGAGACTGGCGAACCAGACTCTCCTGGCTGGGGAGCCTCTACTATTGCTAAAATCTCTCTCGAAGTGGCCGGCTCTGCCACAGAGACCATACCATCTTGAAGAGGATACTGGCTGTGATAGGAAGCCCAGACGTACCTTCAACCAGGGAGATCTTGGCTACCTCCTGGGACCCTACAACTACAACACCCAGGGACCAGCTGCCTCAACTGAGAACCCATGAACACCGAGACTTCAGCCTCCCTGATCATGGGCACCTCCAGGGGGAAACAAAGCAGCACTGAAGATGTGGATAGGTCCTGGGCCTTCTCACAGAGCAGATAGGAAGAACAGCTGAAATGAACAACACCCACCCAGAATTGGTGAATTAAACACAGCTGGTGAGGCAATTTGTGGATGGAAAGGTCAGATATCACCGAGAGAAAGCTCTGACTCCTCAGTTCATCTGGGTGTTTGTTGTTTGCATTTTAAGTGTGTGTGTGTGTATGTGTGTGTGTGTGTGTGTGTGTATGTATGTGTGTGTATGTGTGTCTTAGTTTTCTCCCCATATAATATATATTTACCCCACCTATTTTTCTTCTCTTGTTTTTCTCTCTTACATTTTTTCCTTTTCTTAATATCATTTCACATTTTTTTCTATCCCCCAATTCTTTTTTCTCTGGTTGTCATCTTTTTTGGGGTTATCAGTATTATGAATACATTTGTGTTTGGTGCCCTGTGCATTGTGTCTTGTTGTGTTGTATTTTGTGTCTTTAAGTCAACACAGGACAGAGAGAGCTACATAACCAGACAACCTGAGAGGAGCAATCATGGGGAGACAAAGAAACAGCCCACATATGAAAGAAGAGAAGGAATCGCCAGAAAAGAAAGTAAACTAAATGGAGGTGAGAAATATTTCAGAGAAAGAATTCAGAACAATGGTCATAAGCATGCTGAAAAGAATGGAAGACAAATTCAGCAATATGTGTAAGAACCAAGAGTAAATGAAGAAGAACCAAGAAAAAATGAAAAAATGACATTGCTGCAATAAAGAACTCAAAAGAAAGCATCAACAGTAGACTAGAAGAAGCAGAGAACTACATCAGTGAGCCAGAAGACAAGGTAGGTAAAAAATACCCAAGCAGAGCAGAATCTAGAAAAAAAACTTAAAAAACAGGAGGAGAGCCTAAGGGAACTTTGGGACAACATGGAACAAAACAACATCCACATAGGGGTGCCAGAAGGAGAGGAAACTGAGCAAAGAATAGAAAACCTGTTTGAAGAAATAATGGCAGAAAACTTCCCTGATATTCGGAGTAAAAAACTCACAGAAGTCCAAGAAGCTTACAGAGTCCCAAACAAGTTAAACCCCAACAGACTGACAACAAGACACATTATAATTAAATTGGCAAACACCAATGACAAAGTAAGAATCTTAAAGGCTACCATAGAGAGACATAAAGTTACCTACAAGGGATCTCCCATCAGACTATCAACTGATTTCTCAACAGAAACACATCAGGCCAGAAGGGAATGGAATGAAATACACAAACTCATGCAAAGCAAGGGTCTGGATCCAAGAATACTGAACCCAGCAAGGCTATCAATCAAAGTTGAGGGTGAAATCAGTAGCTTCACAGACAAAAAAGGACTAAAGGAGTTTACTACCACCAAACCAGCAATGCAAAAAATGCTAAAGGGTCTTCTGTAAAAAGAAGAAATAAGAAGTGAAGAAGGAACACAGGATAAAGAATAAAAATGGTGACAAACAAGTACCTATCAATAATAACTTTAAATGTAAATGGATTAAATGCCCCAATCAAAAGACATAGGGTAGCTGAGGGGATAAGAAAACATGACCCATATATCTGTTGTCTACATGAGATCCACTTCAGAACAAAGGACTCATACAGACTGATGGTGAAAGGATGAAAAAAGGTTTTTCAGGCGAAAGGAAATGAAAAAAAAAAAGTGCTGGGGTTGCAATACTTATATCTGAAAAATTAGACCTCAAAGTGAAGGCCACTACAAGAGATAAGGAAGGCCAATTCATAATAATAAAAGGATCAATTCAACAAGAGGATATAACTCTGGTAAACATATATGCACCTAATAGAGGAGCATTCAAATACATAAAATAACTTCTGGAGAATATCAAGGAAGAGATTGACAGCAATACAGTTGTAGTAGGGGACTTTAATACACTGCTAACATCACTAGACAAATTCTCTAAACAAAAATCAGCAAAGAAACATCAATCCTAAATGACTCACTAGATCAGATGAAATTAATTGACATCTTCAGAACATTTCATCCAAAGCCACAGAATATACTTTCTTCTCAAGTACACACAGGTCATTTTTAAAGATAGACCACATGTTGGGACACAGGCAAAGTCTCCTGAAATTCAGAAAGATAGAAATCATATCAAGCATCTTCTCAGATCACAATGGCATAAAATTAGAAATCAACTACAATAAGACAATTAAAAAATCAAACACTTAAAGGTGAAATAGCAAGCTATTAAACAATGAGTGGGTTATCAAAGAGGTTAAAGAAGAAATTAAAAGCATCCTGGAAACTAATGATAACAAAAACATAACAATCCAAAATCTATCTGACACAGTGAAAGCAGTCTTGATAGGGAAGTTCATAGCTTTACAGGCCTACCTCAAAAAACAAGGAAAAAATGGTAATAAATTATCTGTCCCCTCAGAGAGTTAGAAAGAGGAACAACAAGAAAAGTCCAGTGTAAGCAGAAGGAAGGAAAGAATAAAAATCAGAGCCGAAATAAATGACATAGAGATAAAAAAACAAAACAAAACAAAATATCAACAAAACCAAGAGCTGTTTCTTTGAAAGGATAAACAAGATTGATGAACCTCTAGCCAGGCTCACCAAGAAGCAGAGAGAGGACCCAAATAAACAAAATCAGAAATGAAAGAGGTGAAGTAACAACCAATTCCACAGAAATATAATAGATTATGAAAAAATTAGAGGCACAGTGCATGCGTAGGGTGTGTATGTGTGTGTCCCTCAGCCCAGCCTGAACCCTCTCCAATCCGGGACCCCTCAAGGGATGTCTGACTGCCATTTAGGCCCAATCCCACTGGGCCAGAAGGGCAGTTGGATATACCTCTCACAATTTAGGACTGCTGGCTCCCAACTGCTCACCTGCCTGCCCACATGATCACTCCCTAACCACTACCCTGCCTGCCTGATTGATGCCCCTAACTGCCCTCGCCTGGTAGCTCCTAACTGTCCTCCCCTTTAGACCTGGTCACTTCCAACTGCCCTCTCCTGCTGGCCCAGTCACCCCTAACTGCCTTCCATTGCCAGCCTAGTTGCCCCCAACTGCCCACACCTGCAGGCCTGGTCACCTCCAACTGCCCTCCTCTGCCACCCAGTCACCTCTAACTGCCCTCCCCTGAGGCGTGATCGCCCCCAATTGCCCATCCTTGTAGGCTTTGTCCCACCTAATTGCCCTCCCATGCTGGCCTGATTGCCTACAACTGCCCTCCCCTGCCAGCCATCTTGTGGTGGCCATCTTGTGTCCAAATGGGGATGGCCATCTTTGACCACATGGGAAGCCATCTTGTGTGTTGGAGTGATGGCCAATTTACATATCACCTCTTTATTATATAGGATACTATGAACAACTCTATTCCAACAACATGGACAACCTAGATGAAATGGACATATTCTTAGAAAAATACAAGCTCCCAAAACTCAATCAGGAAGAATAAAAAACAAACAAACAAAAAAAACAAAATAGCAAATAACTACAGAAGAAATTAAATCAGAGATAAAAAAATATTTCAACAGCTGAAACCGGTTTGGCTCAGTGGAGAGAGTGTAGACCTGCGGACTGAAAGGTCCCAGGTTCAATTCCAGTCAAGGGCATATATCCTGATTGCGGGCACATCCCCTGTAGGGGGCGTGCAGGAGGCGGCTGATCGATGTCTCTCTCTCATCGATGTTTCTAACTCTCTATCCTGTAAAAAAAATCAATAAAATATATTTTGAAAAAATGTTTCAACAGCCCTAACTGGTTTGGCTCAATGATTAGAGCTGATGCCTGAGGACTGAAGGGTCCAAGGTTCAATTCTAGTTAAGGATATATACCTCGGTTGCAGGCACTATGATGTTTCTAGAAACCATAAAAATCCTACAAGACTCCACAGGCAGCAAAATAGCAGACATATGTTATAGCAATATCTTTACAGATACAGCTCCTAGAGCCATGGAGACTAAGGAGAAAATAAACAAATGGGACTACATCAAAATAAAAAGCTTCTGCACAGCAAAAGAAACCATTAACAAAACAATAGGAAAGCCCACTGCATGGGAGAACATATTTGCCAATGATATTTCAGATAAGGATTTAATTTCAAAAATTTACAAAGAACTCATACAACTTAACAAAAGGAAGATGAACGATTCAATCAAAAAATGGGAAAAGGATCTAAATAGACATTTTTTGAAAGAGAACATACAGAAGGCCCAGAGACACATGAAAACATGCTCTGCCCTGGCCAATTTGCCTCAGTGAATAGAGTGTCGGCCTGTGGACTGACGGGTCCCAGGTTTGATTCTGGCCAAGGGCACATGCCTGGGTTGTGGGCTCGAACCCCAGTAGGGGGCGTGCAGGAGGCAACCAATCAATGATTCTCTCTCATCATTGATGTTTCTATCTACCCTTCTCCCTTCTTCTCTGAAATCAATAAAGAAATACATTGAAAAAAGAAAACATGCTCAAAGTCACTAGTCATCTGA
>PVJN01046177.1:0-16557 GCA_004026805.1 Lasiurus borealis
TGGGGACCAGCTCTCTCTCCCTCCTCACCTCTTGGGGACCAGCTCTCTCTCCCTCCTCACCTCTTGGGGACCAGCTCTCTCCCCCTCCTCAGCTCCTGGGGACCAGCTCTCTCCCCCTCCTCACCTCTTGGGGACCAGCTCCCTCTCCCTCCTCAGCTCCTGGGGACCAGCTCTCTCTCCCTCCTCACCTCTTTCTCCCTTCTCACCTCCTGATGACCAGCTCCCTCCTCACCTCCTCGGGACCCGCTCTCTCTCCCTCCCTCTCCCTCCTTACCTCCTGGGGACCCGCTCTCTCTCCCTCCTCATGTCCTGGGGACCAGCTCCCTCTCCCTCCTCACCTCCTGGGGACCAGCTCTCTCTACCTCCTTGCCTATGAAGGCTCCTCAGATATCAGACATCATTCCTACCAAGTGGAGCCCCTCCCTGGGTAGAGCCCACCTTTACAAGGAGAGGGACTTCGTCAGAAGCCTTATAAACGGGTGGGGTCTGTGTGGGATTTGGGGATAGAGGACACATCTGGAGCTGCCCTCCAACGGGACAGGGAGGCTCTGTGGCAGTGAGGAGCCCTCATGGCTACTGCCACCAACGCTCCCTCCTCCCTACTCCTTGGGGAAAGAGAGATAGGTAGGGGCCTGGTGAGATCACTGCTCTGTGATGATGCCAATTAGCGCTCATATATTACAACACAGCAGCCTGGTCTCCGAGCCCAGAGCTGCCCAGGCGTGAGGGAGAACGCAGTGGAGGGAGCACAGAGAAGAGGAAGTAAGACAGGCAGCAGCACAGGGAGGCATTTGGGCCATTTGGGGTCTTCTGGCTGCCAGCCATGGCTTTCCTTTGTTCCCCACAACCCCCTGGTGGTCAGAACACATCATAGTGATTGATCAAACTCCTGGTCCTCTGGTCGAACTCCCCAGGGGACACTTTGCATATTAGCCATGTGTGTGTGTGTGTGTGTGTGTGTGTGTGTGTGTGTGTGTGTGTGTGGTGGGATCACTCAGGGGGTGAGAATGAGAGCAGAGAGAGCTAAGGACCTGTGGGGCTCAGCAGGATACAAGGCACAGGCCAGTTGGATTAAACAAAGTGTGAAGCTGGTTATTGGGAGGTGAGACCATGAGGCTGGTTAGTGGAAGGTGGTTAGTGGGAGGTGAGACCATGAGGGTGGTTAGTGGGAGGTGAGACCATGAAGGTGGTTAATGGGAGGTGAGACCATGAGGGTGGTTAGTGGGAGGTGAGGCCATGAGGGTAGTTAGTGGGAGGTGAGGCCATGAGGCTGGTTAGTGGGAGGTGAGACCATGAAGGTGGTTAGTGGGTGATGAGATCATGAAGGCCAGAGAAGGGGGTTGGACCTTGCCCTGAATGTGGCGAACCTTGGAAATGTCTTCAAGCAAAGGGGGTATAAGACTGAACTGGGCTTGGGGCCGATGGCAAGTGGCAGTGGGTGCCAGCTGGACTGGAGACGAGAGAACAGTCATGGAGACCGGGGACAGCCCTGCTGGGGAGTTCCCTCCCTCCCACTGCCCTCAGGGTGGGCAGCCCAGTCCACTGGGGACCAGAGAGTGGCAGGGAGGGCCCACATTGGGGAGAGCAGCCCTGGGCATTAGGAGACGGGTTGAGTGACCAGCTCACACTCTACTTCCGCACAGGGTCCGAGTGTGCCACCTCCTGTCTGGACCACAACAGCGAGCCCATTATCCTGCCCACAAACGTGACCGTCCGTGACATCCCTCACTGGCTGAACCCCACACGTGTGCAGGTAAGTGACAGGGCTGCCTACCCGGGCCTAAGGGGAGGAAAATGCCCTTGTCGAACACTTGCGTTACCTGTGTTACACCATCACATCGCCACGCCTCCCTGTGCGGCAGGGACGGGCTCACAGTCACTCTCCAGGCCTTAATACCAGCCCTCTGTTGGGTCCTGTGTGTCAGCCTGTGCTTTCCTGTCTCACTGAATCCTAGGGGACTCATGTTTCGTGTTACAGAAGACAAAACCTGAACACGCACCCATGAGTAGAGAACACAGAGTCGGGTCACACATGCTCATGAGAGGGGTGCTCTCGGGCTTCTCAGTGTGAGCTCTTGGAAACCTTCTGCCTCCCACAGCCCGGCTCTCTGGCATCTTCCCTGTGCTCTCCTCATTTGGTGGGAAGCAGTTAATATGTGATATGGAGAACTAGTAACACCTACAGTTTGGAAGCACTTACTGTGGTCACGTGCCCAGTACGGGCACACCAGACTGCATGTAAACATTGGAATGGTTTTGTGGTGCAGGGTGGGCAGCACTGCCTGCCTTCTCAACCTGTGGACTGAGATCTCAGGAGTGACAGCTCAAACCCTAGCCTGAGCCACATGCCCTGCTCTACTCAAGGCGCCTCCTGACAGCCAGGGGCATAGCCCATTTTATTTGGGTGCTGTCCACTCCCACGTCCCTTTATGTGATCATTTAGGGGGCCCCAAGCTGATGTGGGGGCCCACTCTTGTCCTCCAGGGCAGCACGCATTCCAGGCCACAGGAACGGGCTCTGGGCACTGCCCTTCCCCTGGAGAAAGTGGGAGGCGGAGGCTCCGGGGTGCAGGGCTGCGGTTCCGCTCTGCCTCTGGCGCAGCCTCCTGCCTGGGTGCTGGGAGGCCTCCAGTCTCCTCACCTGCAGATCGTGCCCCAGATAGCTGGGCAGAACCTGATACCAGGTGTCCTGTTTCTCAGCTGAGTGGAGGGCAGGATTACGAGGGCTTACTCAGTACTTGAGGTCTACGGACCTGGCACTGGACCTGGCCAGCCTCTCTCTTCTGCCCTGTGCCTCTAGCATTCTCCTCCCCCTCCCTTCTTCTCCTCTTCCTCTCCTGCTGCTCTCTGTGACATCTCCAACTTTATCTCCCTTTCCTGTCTCTGTTTTCCCTGTGTCTCTCTTCCCTCTCCTGACAGGACTGTCACCTCCCTCTGCCTCCCCCACTCACTTTCCCTCCATGTCCACCCCCTCTGTCTCCCTGGTCTCTGTCTTCTTGCCTCTGACTCTCCACGCCCCCACCAGGCAGCCTTGTTTCCCTCAGCTCGCACTCCAGCCCTTTTCTCCACTGGCCATGCCTCTCCCATCCCTCACCCAGGGTCACACAGGAGCAGAGCTTGGACCATGATCTCAGCTCCTTCCCTCCGTGCTTCCCTCTCGCTCCTACCCAGACTCCCACACACCCACAGGCAGGGACACACTCGCACCCAGTGCAGACACAGGGGACACTCACACGCAGGATCGCGGGGCTTCTTTGCCCAGCCCAGACCCTGGTGCCTTGGCCCAGCTTCCACTCAGGCCTTTGCTCCGCGCCCTCCCCACCCCAGGTGAATTCCCATCCCTCCCTCTGAGAGCCCCGGGCACTAAAAAATTCAGTTATAATTCACTGTGAAATAAATCCAGGGATTTGAAAGCCTGCAAGCCCCCCTCCTCAGTTGCCCACCCGCTGTCTACTTGCCCCAGCCCCCACCTGGTTCCCTGGTCGGCCAGCCTTTATTGATGCCGGCCTACCAAGAGAGCCATAACGAGGTTCAGACCTCCACTGGTCTCCGGAGGCCTCATTATCCGGGAGGAAAAAAATGTGGTAGAAAAAGGGAGGAGGGCGAAGGGCAGAGATTGATGATTTCCAGGAATACGGCAGAAAAGCTGGCCTCCGCTGCACACTTGCCCCTTGTGTGGCGAGAGCTGCAGAAATAGAGCTGCTGGTGCAGGCGAGGCGGCACCAGGCCAGAGCAGGCCCTGCACGGGTCTGCCTCCCAAGACCAGTGTGAGGTAGATGGTTGGGGCAAGGGTCTGCCCCAACTCCTGTCACCTTTGTCCCAGGATAAGCAAGTAGGCAAGGACTGTGGATGTCTACTGTACGTCACTTATTTTCACCCCAAACTCCAACTCACACACACCTGTGCACACACACTCCCCTGTGAGGTATGTAGTAGTCCCTGTTTTTCCAGTGGAGGAAATGAAGTCTCAGAGAGGAAGCCTCATACCTAAGAGGAAGTTAATAGCGATCCATGTCAGTTTGATGTTGCAGCACACTCGAGCTACCCATGCAGCCTATCTTGAATGTGCAGTGATAATAAAGGCAAAATGTTTATTGACCGACTACCAGGGATATGCTGGTAAATGGTTAGCAACTGCCCCTCCCCCAGAAAAGAACTCTGATTTGTAGCATTTGCCACTTATTGTGGTGTAAATATTCTCAACAGTTTTCCCTGTTATTGTCACTGCACACAAAGTTAGGAAGAGAGAAACCTCACTGTTGCTATAGCCCACCATTGGTGCTCAGTACATGACGGGCTAAGCATATAAGGAGAGAAGGAGGACTACTTAACGAGGACCATATCACCACTGACAGCATGTGCTACCACAACAGTGACCTTTGTGAAGGCAGGCCCGTGGCCATCTTATTTACCATTATACGCCCCTCAATGCCTACCTCACAGAAGGTGCTCACTAAGTATTTATGATTGCTGAGTGAGGTGACCAAGGTTCTAGTTCAGGCACCTTCTTGCTGTATGTCCCTGGACAAATCGTATCCCTTTTTAGGCCACCATCTCTCCATCTGTGAAATGAGAGAGAGGCGGAAATCAAAAAGCCACAAACTCAGACATCTGCAGGATCCCGGCAGGTGGGCCGAAATGGATCCTATTAGGTGAAGCAGGCCAAAGACGTCATTTTCTATGTTGAATACCTATGTATATGTTTCCTAATTGCAGTATTATTTACTATAAATATTTCAGACTTAGAGGAAATAGTCATGTACATACTACCCAATTTAACCAAGAGGACTTTCAGATACAGTTGAGGTTCTTTACTCCCAACTTATCTATAACTTACATGGTCATCTTAAGCATATGTTGTAAGTGTTTATATTTGTGTCCACTCATGAAACCAGAACCCAAGTCTGAGTGTGGACATTTCCAGCTCCCCAGAGTCCTCCCCTCTCCATGCCAGGCAGTGCCCCCACCACCAATGTAATCCATGTTGGTTTTATTTTTTTAATTGCTATATAATTGGCATATAAGGTTATATTAGTCTCAGGTGTACTAAAATATTTTAGTTTGACTTTAAGAACAAAACACTCCATCCCTTTATTTTGTTAAAGTACTTTTCCATGGGAATTCCTCCCTGATTCCCCTCTCTTCTCCCTACCCCGCACACACAGGTACATACACACGCACTTTGAAAATAATAGGGAAATCTTCTTCCAACTTAATGACACAATACAATACAGACACAAGGCTAGACTGAAAAGCCCCTCAGGCTGAGTGCTGGAGAGACTGCAGGGAATGGTGGGGATTGTGGTGAACTGAGGATAACAGGCTACTTCCACAAGGGGCAGTTCTAGCCAAGTGTGGCAAGGTGGAAATATGGGCTTGGGGTGGCCAGATTTTTCATTTTTTCTTGAGTCTTTAAAATATGAAATCTCTCGGGGGTTTTTTAATATTGGCAAATAATTTTGACTTCTGTTAAGGACTTCATGTGCCAAACCAAACATTTCTGTGGGTTGTGTAGCCTGGAAGTTGTTGGATCACGACCTTTGAATAAGATCGACTCTTCTGGCCCCGGGTACCTAGAATTCAGGGTTCAGGCTCTGCCGCCAGCTCCTCAGGAGCAGCTCCTGTCTGCCCGGTACTTCCTCTCACCCAGAGGAGCTGGAGAGTGTCCCAAGGGGAAATGCTGCTCACAACCTCAGATACTTATAATTCCTCTAGGTAGATGGGGTCTTGAATTTTATAATGGCTTCTGAGAAAAGGGTGAGAGGGAAAGAAGTAGAAAGGGCCAGGGGGAATGAATTAAGGAAAGAAAAATGAAATCAACTTTTATTGAATATCTGTGATATGTAGGCACTGCTTGTTATGCAATTTCATATGTGCCAGCTCATGCATCTCCATCACGCTCCAGTGAGATACATATTATCACCATGTAATAGATGAAGATGCTGAAGTTCTAAGAAATTGCCATTGCCCCATTCATTTAACTAATGTACCTGAATCAGAATTTGAACCCAAAGCTAATTCTCCTGTATCTTTCCTGCAAGGCAACCACCTTATGTTATGCATATATTTATGATTTATGCAATCCTTGCAACAAACCATACAGAATTCATTCATTGAAGAGAAGATAGCACCATGGAAAATCCTGCCATGTGTCCACAGGTCAGAGGTGGAATGGCTCAGAGTGGACATCAGTGTATAGGAGGGCTATCCTGAGCCGTGTAGGGGAAGCCCATAGAGCAGTGGTTCTCAACCTGTGGGTCGCGACCCTTTTGGGGGTTGACGAACCTTTCACAGGGGTCGCCTAAGACCATCGGGAAATGCAGATATTTACATCACAATGCATAACAGTAGCAAAATTTCATGGTTGGGAGTCACCACCACATGAGGAACTGTATGCAAGGGTCGCGGCCTTAGGAAGGTTGAGAACCACTGCCATAGAGGGAGAGATGTGTCCAGACTCCAGCAATTCCTCATTCACTCTTAGACACAGTCATACAGTCACTCATCTGCTCATTTGTTCATTCACTCATTCAAAGCCATTGATTGTATACCTCCATTGAAATGGCAAGTATTTTTCAGTTACAAGGGCTTTCAAAAAGCTTACCCACTTGATAACAAAAGACAAAAATATAGTTATTATTTTTAAGTTAAAAGGTACAGTTCACTCACAGAATGCCCTATAAACCAAGGAAAAGTCCAGGAGAAAAGACAGCATATCTTAGAAAATGTCAGGGGCGGTATCGGATCTGAGCTCAGGATGAGGAGGCTGTGTATTTTCTTATATGTCTGGTTCTGCCTGAGGCCTGTCTTTCAGACACTCTGCCCGTTCCCATGTTTGTCTCAAAGCCTCTCCACCTTTCTGAAGCTTGGTCTATCCATCCACTTTATGTTTGCAGCTTCGGGGTAAGGGGACTCTGAAGGAGAGAGTGGTATTCAAAGTATAGCCCTGGAAATCAGATGGATGTGGGTTAATTCCTGACTCCCATCATCTACGTGTATGATTTGGGGCAACTTGTTTAACTTCTCTGTGCTTCAGATTCCTCTTGTGTAAACCAGATTCAAAAATAGTAACCTATCTCGTGGTTATGATAAGGATTAAATAGATGAAAGTTCTGAGCACAGGTCTTGGACCACAACATTTGCATAACAGAGGATTTTGTATTGATAAGGATCTGAATAATAATGATGCAGATGATAGTAGAGGTGGTGGGAGTGTGGCAGCAGAAGTTCTGGTGTTACTGGTGACAGTGATGGTGATAATGCTAGTGGTGGTGGTGAGGGTGGAGATGATGATAGATGGTTGGTGGAGGTGGTAGAGATGGGCGTGGTGATAATGATAGAGTCAGTGGTGGTGGTAGTGGTGAGGATGGAGGTGATTATAGTGGGGTTGATAATGATGGTGGTGTTAGTGAGGGTGGAGGTAGTGATAGTGAGGTTGGTGGTAATGAGGGTGGAGGTGATGATGTTAGGGCTGGTGTTGATGGTGGGGGTAGTAGTGAGGGAGATGATGATGGTATGGTTTGTGATGGTAGTGGTAATGAGGGCGGAGGTGATGATGATGATGATGGTGATGATTAAGGTAGAGATGATGATGGTAGGGGGGTGGTGGTGGTGGCAATAAAGGTAATAATAGTGGGGTTAGTGGAGTTGATGATGGTGGTGATAGTACTAGTGTTGACAGTGATGATGGTGGTAGTGGCATTGATGCTGGTAGCCATTGCAACTAGGAAGACAGTATATTCTTCCTGTGCACCAAGGCAGGAAATAAAAGCTACCTTACAAAATCTGGTCTGAAAGGACTGTGATGGGACTAGAGGTCTCTCTGGCATCAAGGGGAGCAGAGCTGAGGGGCCGCATTGGGATCTCACAACCTGTGCTGTAAACAGCCCAGCCTCTCCTTCGTCTCCCGCTGCTTGTCGCCTTTCCAGCTCTCCTCGCATACAGAGGGGCCCTGTAGTGAGACAGGTGGGGCGTGCAGCTCTGAGGAGTAGTGGAAACTCCAAACACCTTGGAAAGATAAATAGGCTCATGCAGATGGTATAAAAGTCCTTTTTCTGAACTCACGTCAGGTAAACCTCAACTGACAGAAACATGTACAACCACACCAAGACACTCCTTCGGATGGATTACATTAGCTCCCAAATAAGTAAGGGGAGGAATAGGCATCAAATCCCTAGTGAATCCTAACCCTGCTGTTTCTGCTACTTCAACCATTACCGAGTGCCCTCCACGATCCTGTAGTTTTGGCTGGGAACAGACTCTTCGGCCCAGAAATGAGTCTGGTTAAAGTTTCTCAGAGAATGAAAGCAGGCGGTTCTCTCTAATTCTAGCCTCATGGCTGGGAATCGGGGCACAAAAGCAGCTGAGCTGGAAGGGAGGAACACACTCACATTCCTTCACTTGGTCAACATGTTTCCATATTACTTATTTCTGTGTGTCATCACAACAAGCCTGTGACACTTCCAGTGCCCATTTGTTTTTGTTGCTACTTCATAACTAATTTTGCTACTGTTATGAATTGTAATCTAAATATCTTATATTTCCCAATGGTCTTAGGCGACCCTGCTAGTGGTTCTCAACCTGTGGGTTGTAACGACCATAGGAAAACACAGATATTTACATTATGAATCATTAACAGTAGCAAAATTACAGTTATGAAGTAGCAAAGAAAATAATTTTATGGTTGGGGGTCGCCACAACATGAGGAACTGCATTAAGGGTCACTGCATTAGAAAGATTGAGAACCACTGCTATAGGAGAAGGGGAAAATGAGAAAATACAGTCCATCGATAAAATCATCTCTCTCCTGAGATGGATCTGTTCATTCATTTACAACATAAACACTTCCTAGGCTTCCTTTCTAGGCCTGGAGATCCAAGGTGAACCAGGGATGCTGTGTGGCAGTCTCAGCCATGTCTCCGAGTCATGTGATCCTCAGTTCCAAGCTAGCTCACCAAGAAACCTAACTGCTATTTGGGTTCCATATAGGTCTGCCCTCAGGGAGAGAATGAGCGGGTCACATGGCTTTTCCACATTCTGACCATGTGACTGTTTCTTTTTTAAAATATATTTTCATTGATTTCAGAGAGGGAGAGGGGGAGAGAAATATCAATAAGAATCATTGATCAGCTGCCTCCTGCATGCCCCCTACTGGGGATTAAGTTCGCAACATGGCTTGTGCCCTGACCTGGAATTCAACCATGAATAGGTCAACCCTCAACCACTGGTCCCCACCGGCTGGGCTATTTCTTAATTAAAATTTATCAGCTGGCTCTCAGCCAGGAGAGCAAGCCCCGATCATATAGTAGACTTCAACTGCTGGCCGCACAGTTACTTCTCACTACAAATCTAAGCATTTGCCTCCCGGTCATTTTTATCTCAGTTTTTACTTTTTCAAAGAATTCATTGTGAATCTGGGATGGAAAACAAGTCATTTATTGTAGACTAGAGAAGGGAGCTTTCTAGGATGGTTATGTTAGGCCCATTCCTGATGCTATTTTATTTCCCTGGTTTTATCTTCTTTTTTCACCTACTTTAAAAATTATCCTCCTGTTGGATGCTATGCAGTGAGCTGCTTTACATTATTTCCAAAGTGACTGCTAGGTTTCAACCCCTGATTTCTCCAGGCAACCGCTATGGAGCCTAGGGAATTAATTGTCCTTATGACCCGAGAGTAATGCCCACCTCACTGCCTGGCAAGAAAGAAATAAGATCATGCATAAAGCAATTAGTACCGTGAATGCACCCCATACATTTTAGTTGTCATTATCATAACAGCAATAGTTATTAGAGGAGGCTATAAATAAGTACATATATGCGTACCTGACAGCTCTGCCTGAGGTGGGGGAGGGGAGCGCAGCACAGAGGCAGGGAGCCTGTAGCAGAAAGTTCAGAGAGAATGAAAGCTTCTCCAGGTGAAAAGATGGGGACAGGCTGTTTGGGGAAGGAGCGCAGCAGGAACCAAGTGGCAGGGATAGGGAAGGGAAGTGTGGGCCGTCTCAGGGAGGTGTGAGCAGGCCCATCTGGCAGGGCAGCAGGTGGAGGCCCGAAGGCTTCTCTGTCTCCACGGGTTCCAAGTCCAAGGTTAGTTCATTCATCCCCTGGCTCTCAAACAGCACTGTGGACCAGAATCATCGAGAGGCTTGTTTTCAAAATGCAGTCAGTCCCGAGCCCTGAACGCAGAGCTGTGGATTTATTAGATGCAAGGTGGCCTCGAGGAATGTGCCTTTTTAAAGAGTTCCACAGTGGCCCTGGGCAGCAGGCCTCAGCGTTCATAGTTTCCCTGCTCCACACCATTCCCCATCTTCCTGCTGCAGCCACACACATGTACTTACATGCACACACATGTACACAAACACCACTCTCTCTCCCTCCCTCTTTACCTTCTTCCTCCTCTTTCTCTACCCTTCCTCTGTCCTCCCACCTTACCCCCAACTCTGTCTATGGGTCAGAGACGAGCCACAATTTTCTGAAGGGCCTTTGCGATCTTGTCTCCATCCCTCAGTTCTTCTTGTCGGCCTATTCCTGCCAGGGAAATACAGACTTGGAACACCTACAGTGAACACAAGGGTTACTTTAATTCTATGCTCCTGCTATTGCAAGTACCTGGGCAGTTTCTCCATGTAATTCCTAAGGGGAGGTTAGAATTTGGAAGATCCAGAAAGTGGTGGGGTGGTGGAATGTGGTGCCAGCAAAGAGATGCTCCCTCATGGAACCAGACCCATCTGACCCATCTCCCTGTCTCCACAGAGAGTCATCTGCACGGCTGGCCTCAGGTGGCACCCTCACCCTGCTCTGATCCACTGTGTCAAAGGTTGTGAGGTGAGTCCCCAGACATGACCCTACTGTCACCATTGTTATTGTGTTGATCATGGCTACCATTTACTGTATCTGCTAAATGTTGTAAATATCCCTTTAACCGGCCTCCTAGCCAGAAATCAGGAATCCTATATCAACAAATATACTCAGAAAGGAGTTTGCTGGGTAACGGAACCAGGATCCCGAGCTGGGTTACTCTGCCTCCTAACCCTGCATTTAGCATAATAGTGCATTTCTGAGTGAGGGTGCAGGGAGACTGTATTGATTTAGCATCTGTAATATGCTGGGATTTTACCAGCATGTTCCCATTTAACCTTCACAGAATCATATGAGGCAGGTGTTTTCCATTCCTACTTTATGGTGAGCATCTTACAGGTCATGTCCTTCTGCCATATGCGTGTCACTCACTTGCTCTTCAACCCCTTAGAGCCAGCCACTGAGCTGAAATATGGCAAATGGATAACAGAACCAGGATGCTCTCTGACCTTCAACTCAGACTCACTGCCATACCCTGGGACTTGGCACCATGGAGCTCTGTCTCTGTGTATCAGGGACAAGCTTGGGGAGGGCAGAGTATTGGGGGTGTCACCTGTGCTCTCAGGGTGCTTTTTGTAAAACTAAAAGACGCGTCTGTGCACCCCATGCCCTGGGGTTCTGCTCAGCTGGTGGTGAAGAGAGACCCCCAAATTTCATCCAGGTTGATGATTCCCCAGAGCATACTCAGGAAAAGACAGCTGGAAAGGACTGGACTGTGCTCTAGAAAACATTATATTCAATGAAATTCTTACAATGCCAGAACCAGAAATGCTCTTCTATCTGACCTAAACCTGACCTTTTAATCTAAAGATGGGGAAACGGAGACCTAGACGGGGATGGTTGGGCTAAATTGTGATAGAATGCCCCACCTGGAAGGGTGCTTAGTGTGTCTCACCCTGTTCATTTCTTGTATAAACTGGACAGTGTGGGCTGGAGAGGGGATGGACTGGCCCCAGGTGGCACAGCATTACACACAGAGCCAGACACAAGCCTAGGGCTCCTGACTGCCAGGCGGATGCTCTATCTTCTCCAATAGGTCACCTCCTACTCCTGGACCATGCCCTGCCCTGTGTCACAAGACAGTCCCTGCATTTTTGTCTATGTATTGGCTAGGGACCTCCTGTGGCATCTTCTCAGGGCACCTGGCACTGGACCTTTAAGAACCCCATTCTCCCAAGAGTCAGCAAGGAACAGCAACACCGAGGCCACAGCCATGTGGTTGTTGCTTCCTCCCATCTCCCTGGATCAGTCCAGCATTTCGGGCAAAGGGAGCTTGGGTTACCTGGGCACGCGTCCTGCTGAGTCGGCGGTCTGGGCCACCAGTGTGACAGCGGAATTCGATCCCTCATTTGACTCAGCACTGGGCCTGCGAGACCCTCACCTGTCAGGCTCCCAGCCCTGCCAGTGATGCTTATCGCCCTGGCCCTGGCAGGTGCCCCTCCTCTCCTTCCTGAGCTTCGCACCAATAGTTGGCCTCTTGTCTGGGACTGAAAAGGATGCTTAGAAGAGATAGAAAGTCTGGGTCTAGGGAGGGACCATCCACCTAGAAGATGTAGAGGTAGCTAAGATCCAGAAAAGATTTGAGACACTGCATCCACAGCCCTCTACCCCAAGCTGTGTCCAAAGTGGTCATTCGCTCAATCAGTCATCATAGCCCCCAATGGGTCCCTATTATGTGCCCGACATGGCTCTTGGTTCTGAGAATAAAATGATCTCAGCCAAGTGAGAACAGTCCCTGTGCTCCCCTGATTGACTGGTGGAGTCTTTTTGCCCTTCATCTATTCGTGCATCCATTCAGCTAAATGTGCTTCCATCGTCCATTATTTTACTAAATAAACACTCAAGGAACACATATAAAGTTATGCTCAAATTTCCAGGCATTTTTCTGGAAATAGGGCCAATACCAATGGCTGACATACACCCTTGTCCATAAGGAACTCACAGTATACTAAAGGAACAGACAGGAAACTGCAGGAGGGCAGAAGGTCTTGGGGGTGTCAGGGAAGGCATTTTAGAGGGACCATGTTGGAGCTGGGTCTTGAAGAACAAATTGCTTCCATTGTTAGAAGTAGCAGCATGAGAAATACCAGAAGTAGCAGATCTTTCTCTGGAAATTCTCCCTTCTCCTTCTCTATCTGATTAACTCCCACTCATGTCCCAATCTCTGCCAAAACGTCCTTTCCTCAGGGACACCTTTGCAAAGCTCGCTGATGGGGCCAACTCCTTGGACTCTACTGAAAAGGTCTCATGGACCTTCCTCCCATACTCCTCTCCGGGCTGACATTGGCCAGTTAGATGGTTACTTGGGCAGTTCACACTCCTAATATATTTGCATATATTTTATTATAAATTATTTTAAAATTACCTCCTACAAGTAAAAGTGGGGCAAGTGGACTCAATTTTGCTTACCATTTCTTAAAGTAAAATGAGCCCCCTACTTTAGGAAGATGTAAGTGGGCTGCCTTTGCATTCCCCAGTATACAGGAGTGTGTCTCCCAGGGCAACCATACTTTAACTGGGAAAAACTTGGCTACATAAGACTCTTTATAAATGTAGAAGTGTTCATTTGTCCAAAGGGGTGCCGGGATCTGAAGCCAGGAAGAGGTTTGGGAGAAGATGAGAGACGGTTAAATGATTACAGACCTAGGCCTGCCACATGTTCCGCCTCCCCCCTTGCTTTAGGATGCTAACAAGGCACCTTACCTTCCTGCCTCTCTCCTCCTATAGCCCTTCATGGGAGACAATTACTGTGATGCCATCAACAACAGAGCCTTCTGCAACTACGACGGTGGGGACTGCTGCGCGTCCACGGTGAAGACCAAAAAGGTAGGCAGTGCCCTCCTCCCCGGCAGCCCAGCTTAGTAGGCCAGGATGCCCCCTACCTGTTGGACAACCTATGGTTCTGGTAGTGCCAGCGCTTGCCTACTAGCTGTATTGTGTTGTATTGTATCAGACTGTCTTTTGCTTTTCATTCTTGTAGCCAGTAGTGGAGCTAATGTCATGAGCTTGGGCCCTGAGCAAGGTTTGGAGGCTCATGGACGATTTTTGCAGATGTGGTCCCTTACCCTGAAAGCTTAGCCAGTGACAGTGTAGTACATAGCTTTTAAAGGGAAGGACAGAGTGCTGCGCAGCCTCACGTAAGAGGTAGAGAAGCCTCAGCATTCAATGTTGCATTTTGAGGGGTGAGGAGGAGAAGTGGGGATGGCGACCAGGGAAATGGAGTCAGAGACAGACTGCCATGAAAAGCTGCAGAGGACATGTCTTTCTATGGTGATGGCTAAGGTCGAGGGGAAGAGAGAAGACGGGACACTCTCAACAAGGTCATGGCCCTTGAGCATCATAACCTCTCTGGTTGTTCACACCTGTACAATGAGTCTTGGTTGTGATTCAAGTGTTGATAGTAAACCTGAAACATTGGGCTGAGGTGCATATCAATCACTCACAGAGGGTGGAAATGCCCACCTTCTTCCTGGCCAGAACTGGGACCAGAGTTTGGGTCCAGCCAAGAGCCGGGAGAATGGTGGCCGACCTGGGCCTCGGAGTTGAGAATTATTTGTGTGGCCATTGAGAGAAAGGGAAACAATCTCTGTTTTTATACTCATCCACAATCTGAGCTGAAAATCACCTGATAGCAGATGCCATTTAATCTACTCGCTCTTTTTTTCTTTTCCACGCATGTTATACATCAATTTTGGCTTTTTGTGTGTTAAAAAGGCCCCCTTCTTCCACTTTAAACTGTCCTTCCTGTTAGCCATGGCTACGGAATGCAGGTGGCCAGGCTTCCTTCCTGCAGGGAGATGCCATTTCAGTGTGCATGTCTGGAACCAGCGCGGCCTGGGCCCTGCGCACCCAGCAGGCACGGCGCCTCCCTGGCGGAGCTCACGGCCTGTGAAGGCCAGGCGACGTGAGGTAGTGAGGAACAGGATGTGCATTTAATCACCTTGTGGGAGAGTCAGTAAAGGAGAGGTACAGGGTCTCACGGAGAACAGTGTGCCTGTCAGCATCTCCCTGAGGAGGTGACGTTTGTGTTGACATCTGGACTGGGCATGTCCAGCTGAGGTGAGCAGGTTGGGGCAGGGTGGACAGGCTGTGAGAATTGTGTGTGGCATGTGGATTGGAGCCTGGAGGCCTCTCACTGTGCACATGGCGAGCCTTACTGATCAGCTGATAGGAAGAGATGGGGGCTTTCTGCAGATACAAGATTCCTGGAGGTCTTTCTTAAAGCCATTCTTCCTCTCTCCGTTCGACTTCTACAGAAACTCTAACTCAGTGAAAACTTTCTATTTTCTCTCATAAACACCCATCTACTCCCTGCAATAACCTGGCTTCCAGAGATGAGGTGGAGAAAATACATCAGAAGATAAAGTACCCCTAAGTGAGCTGCCAGATATGCCAGACACGGTCAAGGCACTTGTCCTGCATCACCTTCTTTAACCCCCAGCTCAGCCCGGCAGGCTGCTATCCGCCCCGTCGCACAGGTGAGCCAGTTTTGGCTCCGAGGACCTGCGCGACACGCTTGAGTTCACTTGGCCGTGAGCGCCGAGGCTCCCATTCCAACCCAGTTCTGTCTGACTCACAGGCCCGACTTTCCCCCGCACGGGCCGAGTCTCCGAAGAGGAAAGCAGGTGGGGACGGGGCCGTGTCCTCAGAGCACCCAGGCATGACCTTCTCGGTTCCGGCGGCAGACAGTTCCCTGTCAATGCCGACTGCCCTGGCACCTTGGGTGTGGGACCCTCCCCTTGGCAAGGTGGAAGCTGCTTTTCCCAGCAGCAAAGACAGGGTGGGGAGCGGCGGAGGCTCCCAGCCTTGCCAATCATCCCTGACGCCCCAGACAGGAGTTTCCCTGAGTGGAAAAACGTCCCGGTTTCTGTCTCCAGTTTCCACAGCAGGAAACCTCTGCGAGCAGGGGAGGGGCCACATTCCTTCCTCTCTTCCCCTCCCCACCTTTACCTGGTGGTCCCACCTCAACTCTTGGCCCCCGGACACATATCAGGGGACATTCCCTGACCATGCGCACCCAGACTGGCACTCAGAAACTCGTGGAGTGGGCAGACTTGCTTCCTGCACCTTTCTAAGTACAGCAATGTGTGTTTGGCCATGGGTTAGAATCTCAGTGCATACCACCATCCTGAGACCCCAGGACCACTCCATCACATAGACAGTTGAGGCTCAGAGAGGCGGGATCATCTGTACGAGGTGACAGAACTTGTTAGGATTTCGCTTTTCCCGACTACAAACAAATAATGTAGCTGCTATTTATCGAGAGCTTGCCATTTGCCAAGCATGGTGCTAACTGCTTTCACATGTGTCATTTCATTTCGTCGGCACAGTGGCTCGTTGTAGGTGTTGCTTTTGTGTCCTCGTTTTACAGATAATGCCGCTCGGGCTTAGGAGGGTTAAGGCCACGCAGCCAGGAAGTGGTAGAGCTGAGATGCGACCCCAGTGCCTCCTCGCCACACAGCCCTGCCCCTGCACCCAGTCTGGACCTCTCCCTGCTCTGGGCTGGCACTTGCCCTTCCCCTGGTGGGTGGGCTTCTCACTTCTCAGTCCTCCTGGACTGAGTCCAGGGTATGAACTTTGGGCTCAGGGTTCAGTGCTCGGCACCTTCTCCCAGACTTCCTTCTCGCCAACTCTCCACCTAACCCTCTCCCCGGTCCCCAGAGCTGGGGCCTCCCAGTCACTTGGCCCAGAAGGATGTCTGTCT
>PVJN01046178.1:0-16557 GCA_004026805.1 Lasiurus borealis
GGGAAGACAGAATGAGTAATATTTAACAATTAATAGAAATTATAGGAAAAATTATGATTAAGTGCCATCTGCTGGCTTCTGTGAGTTTTATTTTTATGCAGCTTCAAGCCTCCCCTCATATTTATCGAATGTCTCCCTCCTGCTGAGGATGAACTTGTGCTTTCTATATTTGGCCTATTAATGAAAGCTGCCTTTTGTGGATGTGTGTGTGTGTGTGTGTTTATGTGTTTGTGTGTGTGCATGTATGAAGCTAATTTGGGAGAATAAATTCACCTTGCAGAAATCCATTTTCCTCTAAATTCTGGTCTGGGAGAGGAGACGAGGGTTTATTTTAAAATTCTGTTTTCATAGCAGATTGCAAAAGCTCTGTGTGCTTAGCATGTGTATGGAGGGGGGAGGCTGGGGGATGAATCTGTGAAAGTGACTTTCCCTTCCGCTTCGGTCCTCTCCTCTGAGAATGTATATGGTTTGCATCTCAAAAGCTCTGTCTAGCCTATGGCAGGTGAGGAATTTCTGCGTCTCATTTTGATGACATTGCAACGAGCAGGTGTCTCACCCTTCAGAAGTCGGTGGGCAGGGAATCGGGTTCCATGTGAGCACCTCCTCCCCTGTGTCTGGCTCCCGATGGGAGCAGGGCTGGAAGGACTCAGCAGGAAATCGATCTTGCTGTTAGTAAATTGCCGTGACTTGTGTTTACATGGTGAGTCAACAGGCATAGGTCATCGCTCCTCTCCAAGCAGAAGACCCTTGAACTGATTATTCATCTGGGTAACTCCCATTCCGAATCCATTGTGAGCTTATGATTAATGAGATTGACTGTCAGGAGTTCCCAAGTAATAATAGTTACCATTTAGGAATTGCCAAATAGGTCCTAGAAACGGTGGTGAGCTATTTAGAAAAGTACAAATGTATAAAGACGTTTATATATTTGAAATAGTCTTAGAATTTCACGATACATAATGTCAAGCAAGTATCCTTTATTATGCTAATGTTATATTTGATACAGTAAAAGAATAGAGGTAACAAAGTGTTATAAAGTATAATAATAAGTTGAACCTATCACGTGGTTTCATCATGTGCATTAGTTTCATTGCTTACACTCTCTGACATAGGTGTTATTCTCCCACTTTATAGATGAGTAGATTGAGGCTCAGAAAGTAAAGCAGCTACTCAGTCACACACAGCTGGTGGGTGGTAAGGTGGTGGCGTGGACCTTCTCAGGGCTTAGCAATGTCCACTTCTGCTTCTCACCCTGGGGCCAGGCAGACTCCTGGCCCAGCCCCATCAAGGTGGGCCATGCAACTCGCCCTGCTCCTGGGTGTGCGTGTGTCACGTCTGGGCTGAGCAATGTAACATTCCTGAGAGGCTGTGCAGGCTCTCTCCTCCCTGGTGTGGCATCCCCTGTGCTCTCCACTCCCGCCGCTCCTGCTTGCAGTTACCTGTGATTGTTCGCTGAAGAGTCTGGACAGATTGAAACTGCCAGGGGGTGACTGCCTCTAGGAGTGGCCCTGAGTGACAGATAGTTCTGTCTGGCAGAACCCCAGCAGTGTCCTATTCACGAGAACATTCTGTGTTCCCTGTCTCACTTCCATATTCCCCAGTGAGCTGCCTGCACTAGCACCTGGGCTGAGGGTTGGCTGCTGTAAAGGATTCAAGTTGAGATGCCTTGGCATCTGAGGGGGCAGCTACTCTGGTTCTCTGCTTGGCGGGCTCTGCCATGTGTTGTTCATGTCCCCTTCCGGGAAGGTCTTGTTGCCCTGGGGGCTGAGGGCGCTGTCCTCCGCAGAGGGCCTTCAGTGGTCAGTCCCTGAAGGGACTGCCTCCGCTGCTCAGAGCCACCTGGCATGGGCCACGTGACTGACACAGAGGTGTAAGGATCCAGCGGTCTTGGCCAACTTGGGGCAGCTCTGAAGGGCCACCTAAGCTGCAGAGACCTGGGGGGAGGCCGAGGTTGTTTCAGGGTCTGCCCTTAGCTCCCCTCCTCCCTCTGCCTGGTCCTGTCCTCCTGACTTTTTCATGGTTGTCGGTAAGAGCACTGCCTTACTTACACCCCCTGCATGTTCATTTATTTTCAGAATCTGCTTTGTGGGGACCCCAACCTGCCACACCCCACCAGGGTGCTTCCCTGGGCTGAGAAGAGCAGAAGCCTGCCCTTGTGGTGGACGTGGTGAGCGTGGCCTGTAAGTGCAACTGGCCCTTCCTTGTGATGTAAGTTGATGCTATTTCAAGATGCATTTGTGTCACGAGATAACCCAGTGACTTTAAGTTGATCTGACCCAGTGCCTGCGTTCCTTCCGGTGTCATTCCACTTCCTAACGTGACTATTCCTCCCCAATTCTAACACCGACTGGCATCTTGATGCCCACTGCCTTCTTCATGGGATGTCCTTGACCTTTGTAATGGGTCGGGAGACTGCACACGTCTAAACAGGAGGTTTCAGAGGGTCTGAGGGACAGAGAGACTGGGCCGCTGCTCCCAGCCAGCAGGCCTTCAGGATGCTGCCTTCCTCATACTCCAGCGCCAGAAGAGGGGAGGGTGTGCTGGGTGCTTCTTAACTATTGGGACATGTCAATTTCACACACACTTTTTTTAAATCCTCACCCGAGGATATTTTTCCATTGATATTTTTAGAGAGAGTGGAAGAAAGAGGGAAAGACGGGGAAAAATATTGATGTGAGAGAAACACATCAATTGGTTGCCTCGTGCGCTAGCCCAGACCGGGGCCCACCTGTAACCAAGACACATCTCCTAGACCCATGGTTGGCAAACTGTGGCTTTTTGGCTCCTTGAGTGTGGCTCTTCCACCAAGCACCAAGGCCTGGGCGAGTCTATTTTGAAGAAGTGGCATTAGAAGAAGTTTAAGTTAAAAAAAATTGGTTCTCAAAAGAAATTTCTATTGTTGTACTGTTGGTATTTGGCTCTGTTGACTAATGAGTTTGCCGACCACTGTCCTAGACCAAAATCGAACCGGGGACCCTTTGGTCCTCAGGCTGACACTCTATCCACTGAGCCAAACCGGCTAGGACTTCCCACACATTTTTAAAGCACTTTCTGTGCGCCGCGCAGAGAGGACATAAAGATGGACAAGAACCAGGCCTTGTTCTCAGCTTTGTCGCCGAAATAGGCCGGTAAAAAAGTACTTGCAATGCAGTGCTATGAGCGGGCTGGGTGCAGTGAACGGGGCCAAAGAGGAGAATGCCGAGTGTGGGCTGGCGAGACCGTGGGAGAGACACATCGTCTGTTCCATAGTCTTGGACATAGTTTTGTTTATCAGAGAGAGGTGCCGGACACTGTGAACCTTCCCCCAGCCCCATCAATCTCCAGTAATACTTCGTCAACATCGGAATGTATTTGGTATGATGAGATTTCTTTTAAATGCTGGTCAAAAGGCCGAGTCTTGTGTCAAGAATGGCATGGGACCAAGAGAGAGTCAGCCATGCAGACGAGGCGGACAGCCAACATTTGGGCCACACAAATACTTACTTGCATATGTGTAAAGTTTTCTAGAAGTGGATGCAAAAATCTTTTATTCTTCTGGGGAACGAGATTCAGAGGCTTGTGTGGAGGTGAACTTTATTGTTCAGTTTATGGCCTTCTAAACCACTGGCAGTTAACATTTAAAGACAGTTAAAAATAATAATGGTGACTTCTAAGTAGCTCAGTAGAGCATCTCCATTCTGCTCTGATTTGATTCTTGCATGACTATAAAGCCTACAGTGACTCACAGAGAAGAACAGGTGAGTAGATTGTGACATAATTCACATATTCTAGAAAAGAAGTATTTTCTGTACTTCATAATGAACACATGGTAGATAGTAAGTGCTCAACAGATGAGTTTTGGCTTCAGTAATATTTAAACTCTAGTCCAGAGTTGATATACACATATATTCTTACTTGATTCATTTTTAAGGGAACCGTGCGTGACTCAGAGAATGGAGAACTGTAGACAGCAATCCTCCATGGTGTTTGGCGTAAATATTGCACCACAGTCTCCTAGCCGATGTCCTGTGTGATCTATACAACCAAAACAAGGCATTCAAGTCCAATGACTCACCCACATGTGTTCTTTTCGGGACATTTGACACTGATTTTTACAGCAGTTCTGAAATTTTAGCATGTAATTCAGCTCTTGAGTAGTGAGATACCCTTCCCAAGTTCCGGAAGTTCCTGTTGAGACCCTGGGACTGAAATTTCCCCTCTTGAACTCAGCTGGCTGGAAGCAGAGCTGAAAATGACCATGGCTTATCTGGCGGGAGAAGTCCTGCCCAGATGTTCCCAGTGACGCAAACTTTTCTGGCTGCACGAGCGAGACCGCTGTGAGCTGCATTCCAGCAGCGGGCCCACCCAGCAGCAAAGAGCTGCCTCCGGGCCTCCCCCATGCACCCCTGCCTGTGCTCCTCCCTCCCTAGGGTCCGGCGCCTGGGCTCACCTGGACAGTTTATTTCCGTTTACTCTGCTGAGGCCACTCATGGCTATAACAGCTCGGAGGAATCCCCAGAGTTTATTTTTAACTTCAGCTCCCAATGTTTTATTGTAACAATTTTCAAACTTTTAGAAAAGTTGAGAAAATGTTTGGAAAACTCAGCTCAGGACCAAGATTCTGAAAGTGACAGCCTACACTTTCTTCACATGGCCAGGCCCCTGTTTGCAGTCTCCGGTGCCCAGCAATCACACTCTGGTGCCACGGTGTCCACAGACCTCTCTTCCTCCGAGCAATTATAGGCTGGAACGCACACTTTAATAAGTACCTACGTTCAAAGAGACACTAACATTTAGCACCTGCTTTGTGCCAGGCCCCGAGCAAGGCATAGGGTACCTTTATACATCTGATCTCCTTTAATTGTAACCCATGAGATAAATGTTGTTATTCTTCCTAACATATGGCTAAGAAAATGGAGACTCAGCGAGGTAACAGGACTTCCCAAATTATTTATGTCTAAAACTATTACTGTAAAAGAAATAATTTACGAATCAAATAGCTTATCTACGATGAAATGGTTATATATAAGTACCCTCATTCGTATTTAAATAATTCACAGGCTGAGTTGCATTGCCTTCGCTGAATGTGTGTTTCAGCACAAGATGTTTTGAAGTGGTTGTTTGGAAACTGTCATTTGACAAGGCTGTTTCACGTGTCTACCCCAGAGAAGTTTTGTTTTTGTCGTTTAATATCAGCCGTTTCCATTGTACCACTCGATTGTCCTTCCCCACTGGGAACTGGAAGTGGCTCACTGGTTTCCCAGTGTTGCCTGATGGAACTTCCTGGGTCCCAACGACTCCATGTAAATAATCTAACAGAGAATTCTGGACAGTCTGGCCCTTTTGGCTGAGATCAAGTGTAGTTATCTGTTCTTAGCAGAGAATTCTGGACTAAAGCAGAAAATACCACATAGTTTCACACTCATGTTAGCAGCCTAAAAACAAGCCAGAAAACATTCAGTTATCAACAGCTGTTATGGAGTCTCTGTTCCCACAAGTGACATAGACAGTATCCTAGGGACAAAGGCAAGCATTCAAACGAGCCACAAGGAAAATTATCCAAACCATTATCCTATATAATAAAAGCCTAATATGCAAATCAACCCAATGGTGGAATGACCAGTGGAACGACCAGTTGCTATGATGCCCACTGACCACCAGGGGGCAGACACTCAATGCAGGAGCTGCCTCCAACCCACAGGCCCCAGGCCAGCCAAGATGGGTGCCAGTAGGGTCCCCCAGCTCTGATCGCCCCGCCTGTCACCCACGGAGGGAGGCGACCAGTGGCAGCGGTGGGGGTTAGGGAGTGGCAGCTGGCGAGCAGGCCAGCACTGCCCCCAATTGCCCGGCTGGTCGCCCCACAGGTCAGCCCTGATCAGCAGCCAGGCCTCAGGACTCTACCCATGGACGAATTTCATGCCCTGGCCTCTCTAGTCTTTAATATTGATGTAAGGGATGGATTTGGGGATGTGAGGTCTCAGAAGTAGAATAGGGAAGCTGCCAAGAACACACTGCATCACCCAGGATCAGCCCCTAGAACTCTCTGCTTTCTTCCATTTTTATAGAGAAAACTAGTCAATATATGATTACCTGAATTTATAGGGCACTTTACAATATACAAAGCCTTTTTCTAGACATCATCAGACTCGAATTTCCCAGCAAATGAAAAGACGGCCGGTTAGATTGTGTTGTTCCCATCTTCCCAAGGCTGAGAATTTGTGATGTAACCTGGGCCAAGCAGCTTCCCTTCTACCTCGCCAGGTGTGGTGTGGTGAGTCATCAGGACTCAGACCCGAATCCCTTTCTGCCCCCTCCAAGCCCCAGGCCTCTGAGCCCTGAATTAACCGCTGAAACTGTTCCTGTGAAAGGAATACAATGGAGCCTATCTTGTAGGCCTGAGGTTAGGATGACATTAAATTATGTATGGAAAGTACTCTGTAAAGGCAATAACCGCTATTAATTTGGTTATTATTAACATGCAGATAATATGCCATCTGTGGCAGCTTACGTTTTATTTTATTAAGCTTTTTATGAGGACATTTTCAAACAGACAGGAAAGTGTGTCCAAACATAATTAATATATTTGTAATGACCCTCCATGTACCCATCATTTATCAATATATCAATTGTACTTTATCTAGAACCTCTATTATCCACCCTTTTGTTAGATTATTTTTTAAAACTATCCCAGACTTTATACCACTTAAACATATATCTGTAAAAGACAAGGACTCTTTAAAAAATATATGTCCATAATCCCATTACCACATCTAAAAGAAATGAACAGTAATTCCTTAATTCCATTGAAGAGCCTATTAGCATAGAACTTTGGATGGTCTGATAAGTGGTTGTTTGACCTGAATCAGGATCTAAAAAAGGTGCACATTGCTTTTGGTGGTATTTCTCCAAAAATCTTTTAAAATCTATAATACTCTTTCTCCCTGCCTCAACTTTTTTTTTTCCCACTTGTTATGTATCTGTTGAAAAAACTGGGTAATTTATCAGATAAAATCTCCCTTATTTTGGACTCAGCTATTGTATTCTGATGGTGTCTTCAATGTATTCTTCTATCCCAAGTGTTTGTATAAATTAGGGGTTTTGTGTGGAGGCTTCATCGGTGTGAGGTTAAACCTCTGGCAGAGGCACGTCATGGATGGTGCTGTTTCCTAGTCCATCACTTCAGGAGGTGCATCGCGTTTGGTTGTTTCTGTGTTTGTGACCTTAAGATTGACCATTGGGTTCACAATGGTGATCCAGGTTTGTGGACAATGAGGTTTTCAATTTGATGAGCTTTCTTTCGAAGAAAGAAATAAAAATGACAAAATGAGGTTCTAGGGTTTGGGAGAGGACCATTCGAATGAGGGGTGCTGAGGCTGACCTTGTATTAGCTCCCATAAATCCTCCTCAGGATCCAGCTGTAATTAGCCTGACCCATCCAGTATTGGGATCCCCATCAGCCTTTCACCTAATGGCTGTAGCATCCGTGGAGGGTCTTTGTCTAGATCGAGTTTTTTTCACTATAAAATATTCCAATTATATCATTCCTTGTACATTCATTAGATGTATAGACCTTTCTTGTCTAAAGAATGTTCTTTTGTCAACTCTTTGAATGCCAATCAGGGTCCAAACAAGAGACAGTAACCATGCAATGATTTGAACAGAAAAATTTTAATCTAAGAAGTTAAATAGTAATACGGGGTTAACCAATAGGGGTTAAGAAGCTCTAAGGAATATAAGAGTAGCAGATACAGAGAATAGCCTTACCTCTGGAGCTGAGTCAGAACACCCAAGGGAGTGACAAACTATAAGAGAGTCTCCCCACCCCCAAGGATGGAGAGATTATGGCTGTGCCCATTGGACAGTGGGGATGTTCACTGGAGTGCTGAAGGCTGGGGCTGGCAAGCAGGAAACTGGGGTGCTGACAAAGCTCCATAGAAAGCTGTATGTGGAGGGTGGGGTGCAGCTAAAACTCACTGGGGTGTCCTCCCTCCACACTCTTGAGCCCGGTGTACCACAGGAACAGGCAGGAAAGCATACTGGAGTCAGAAACTCCTTCCAGCACCCTCTGTCCACAGAGGGTGGCAACAAAGGAGAAATGTTTACAGGACCCTCTACCAGTGTCACAGCGCAGAACAAAGGCATGTGGACTGGGAGCTGAGAGGCAATACATTGATGTCTCACATGCCATGAAAACAGCTCCTACAGGAAAGGCACGATAAATGCTTGTCTTTCCCATTTATTTTTGTTTTCTGAACGAGCTAGTACCCTGGGAACCTCCGAAGATTGCCATAATGATTTCTATTGTTGTCACCGTTGTTTTGAAATCATTATGAACTCATGAATTTTAACGTACTTGAAGTGCTCAATCTTTGTGATTGCCAGCATATATTTTAAACTGATGCAGTGCATCCAGATTCTATGTTCCCTCTAATGTTTATGAGAGAGAATGTGAAGAACTATCTCAAAGCTTATGGACACAAAATCCTCACGGCAGAGATGCCTCACAAAATCCTCAGAGCATAGAGGACTCTGAGCTGGGGGTTTCTTTTCTGTTGGCCCACCTGTACTGGAAGATTCCATGGGGAATCTTGCCCTTGAATGCATACGAGCCATACAGTAAGGAAAGGAGGCTTCACACCTCGCAGGGGGCTAGCCTATCAGAGCTTCCCCGTTGGTGTGCCATGAGCCACACACACATTCATGCTTTCTGTGTGAGCTACCCAGTGACAAAGGTTGGGAAGCATCAGCTTAAATGACGGAGGCAGATATTTTATTTTCCAGAGTTGGCTGAAACAATCTCTCTTCTTTATAATGTGATCTTGCCGTGCACCATCAAGGGGTGGAGCCCACTTGCCCATCTGAATCTAGTCTGTCTGAGGACTCACTTGTTTCCAGGAGGATGGATGGGAGTGGTCCTGCATAGCTCCCGAGGCCAGGTCAGAAAAGGCCCTGCAGCGATGCCTGGTTCTGCGGGCGGCTTGTTCAGAGGAAAGCCAGACCCCAGGTATGCCCGCCATCTATCCTGAGTTGGTTCCATTACACTGGAGAGGCCACGCGTGGGTTCTCTGGCTGACAGCGGTGCAGCCAACATCCACTACCAATCATGTACATGCGCTACTTTGGACACTCAGCCCAATTGAGCTCAAAATCGGGCGGTAGCCACAAGCGAGACCCCTGAGTGAGAACTGCCCAGTCATGCCTTTCCTGAATTTTTGACCCTCAAAATCATGAGTGAAACAACAAGTTTGTTTCAGGGGGCTAAGTTTTGGGGTAATTTGTAACTCAACAGCAGTAAGTGGAGTTCAGGCCTTGAATGGAACATAGAAGCTGGAGTCAAAAGACCTGGGTTTGAGTCTGGATTCATTCGTGTACAGCTGTGCGGTCCTGAGGACATGATTGGCAGCTCTAGCCTGTGTTCCCAGCTGAAAATGGAAAACGTAATGTGTCCCAGAGAGATGTTGGAAGGATCAAATAGGATTGCAATTATCAAAATCTTAAACAGATTGCAACCTTTGTGTTTTTTATTTTTTTAGCTTTTAAAATTTATTTTTATGCCTTTTTATTTTATTTTTTTAAAGTTTAGAAATGTAGAAAGTACAAACACAAGAATAATCATTTATAGCCTCACAACGGGGGGTTACCATCATTAACATCTTGATTTACTTCTAGTCTTTCTTTTTTTTTTTTTAAATATATTTTATTGATTTTTTACAGAGAGAAAGGGAGAGAGATAGAAAGTCAGAAACATCGATGAGAGAGAGACATTGATCAGCCGCCTCCTGCACATCCCACGGTGGAGATGTGCCCGCAAGCAAGGTACATGCCCCCAGCCGGAATCGAACCTGGGACCTTTCAGTCCGCAAGCCGACGCTCTATCCACTGAACCAAACCGGTCTTGGCTAGTCTTTCTTTTTTTTAACCACTCTGTTGGTTGCATTGGAAAAAACTGAGAAATATTTTGTATTTATTAGAACTTCTTCAATCCTATAGAAAACTATCTCCACATGTGGAGTGTTTCATGAAGGTACAAGTCATTGAGTGTAGGGCCCGTGATAGTCTCTGTATCACCCCATTGTTTTCATGTCTGAGCCGCCCACGTCAGCATCCTGGCACACTGGTAACTACGAGGACAGTCAGTTGTATGTACTGTCACTCCCCTGGTCCTTTGATGTCCTTCAACCTCAGGCCACTATTTATTGTGCTGGCTGGACCCTCCTCTCCTCAGGAGGCAACCCTCTATTGTCATGGAAACCTACCTCCACCACCACCTGGCCCTCCGTCTCCTTCTGCAGCAAATTGTGCTCAACCCGGCTCCACATCCCTCTGCCTGCTCCGCTCAGCATTCCTTCCCATCGATATGCAGCTGCTCCTACAGAACACGCCCGCGGTTGTGTCGGAACCACATTTTACACACGAATCTGCATCTGGGGCACATGTGTGAAGGCGGTGTGACACTCCAGCATGTGTGGCATCCCAGTCAGAGCCCCAGTTCTGGTCTTGTAAGTTCCCTTCTGTGTGGGCCACACGGCACGTCATGTCCAACTTTGCACCTGTTTGGGCTTAATCCTTCCGCCAGCCTCTGTGTCCTCCCAGCCTCCCACAGGCCGGGGTTCTCTCCAGGGGCCCTGTTCCTCCGGGAAGGCAGTGCTGTGTGCTCTAGTGGGCACAGGTGGTTGAGGTTTCTCTCTCTCTAAAATAATTGAAGAAGAAGAGGAAGAGGAAGAAGGAAGAAGGAAGAAGAAAAAGGAGGAGAAGGAAGAAAAAGGAAGAAGAGGAGGAGGAGGAGGAAGAGGAGGAAGAATAAGAAGAGGAAGAAGAGGAGGAGGAAGAGGAAGAAGAAGAAAAGAAGAAGGAGAAGACTGACACCTGGAAACGTGACCCCAGTGCTTTGGTTTCACCTCTAGCACATTGAGATCCGAGGCTGCCATTTGCCCTGGGCGAGGGGTGGTTGTCAGGCAAGGTTAGATCCATGGAAAGGGCACCAACTGCTGACTTCAGGGCTCTCAAGGCACCTTCTCTAGCGAGGCTGGGAGACGTGAAATGAAGTGCCAACAGCAGCACAGGTTCTACCCCCAAAACCCCCCTCGCCCCAGCCCCAGGCCGGGAGACAGGGAGAGCGTTCTGGCAGTTCCAGCAACTTCCAGCAACAGCGCGGGAGCCACAGGGTCTGCCTCTCCTCCCCCACCTGGAAGAGCTCGAGGGACAGGATCTAAAATAGAAAAGCCTTGGCGCCCGGGAGCCTTCTGTCTGGAGCGCTGGAAGCTGCCCAGGTGTGCACAGGTGTGCCCGTGCCACGTGGGCATGAGGAGGGGAGAGAGGCTGCAGGAACTGCTGGGGCAGGGCACTCCGGGGCACTGAGTGGGGAGGGAGGGACCGGCCCAGTTTGTTTGTGCTGAGAGGGAGGGCAGTGCCTGTCAGGAAAGCCCAGGAGAAGGGACGCAGGACTACGGGGTACAGGGTGGACTGTCTGTTGAGAGTTAGAAGCAAGGGTAACTGCCTCTGTTAGTCACTTTCAAGAAGGAGAGGTGGAAACGGGTGCTGAGATCTGTCCCAGAAAGGCCATGCATTGTCTGAGCTGCATGGGAAGAGGTCACAGGTCATAGACATGACAGGGCACTGAGAAAAGCAAGGGCTGGGAGGTCACCACCAGTTGCAGGGGCCCCTAACACGGAGGGGAGGCACTTAGCGGAGTGTCTTGGAATTGAGCCCGGAGAAGGCAGAAACTGACCAATGGCACTCTAACCCTGCATGTAAAATGGCCAGGGAGGAAAAGATTACTGCGGGCCCTTTAATGCTCTCCTGCAGAGGTGTGAAATCAGCCCACTGAAGGGCCCTCTGTATTCAGGGCAGCCGTCTCCCCAGGTGGCCCAGAGATCTTGCAGGTCCCTGAGACCCTTGCAGGGACCCTTGAAGTCAAGGCAATTTTCACACATAAAAAATGTTGCCCTGGCCATTTTGGCTCTGGATAGAGCATTGGTCTATGGACTGAAGGGTTCCCAGTTTGATTCAGGTCAAGAGCACATATTTCGGTTACATGCTCAATCCCTGGCCCTGGTCAGAGTGCATATGGGAGACTACAATTGATGTGTCTCTCTCACACCAATGTTTCTCTCTGACTCTCTCTCTTTTCCACAGCCTCTAAAAATCAATGAAAAAATATTCTCTGGTGAAGATTACCAAGAACAAAAATAAAAAATAAACGAACAAAAAGATGTTATTTGTCATCCATACAGAAGCCCCACATTGGGTTGCTAAGAGATGAGAAGTGAATTCTTCATAGGTACCTATCTAGCTATATTTACCAACCTCTCTGTGGTGAGGCTGGCCCTGTGCCTGAGTCCTAGCCAGTAGATTGTAGGCAGAAGTGATGCCCTTTGCTCCCACACCTGGCCCACAGGGTGATCGTGGGTGGCCGTCCATGCTCTTTCTCCCTCTGGATGATTGGAATGAAATCGGCTCCCCTTCTCCCAGCCTCCCCTCCACAAGGCAGTCTCAGGAACAGCCCGGTGACAGCGGCAGAGAAGGAGGCTGAACCCCTGAATCTCTGATGAGGAGAGAGCCACCCATATAAGATCCCCCCCCCCCCCTGGATATAAAGAGACAAGGAATATACTTTCATTGTGTGAAATCACTGAGCTTTCAGAGTTTATCTGTTACTTCTACAAAGAGCGCTGCGCCGTGAAGACTGAGGCCACTTATCTGGAGGTAACTGCTGTCGTCAAATTCAATGCATGGCAAATGCAATCTGACAAATCTCTTATTTGTTTGGCAGCCCTTCAGGTTCTGACATCAGCTGGCATTGTGCTGCATGACAACGCGGCATCAGTAAAGAAACATTTCACGAACGTTGCTGCTGCTTTTACAAAGACAAACTAATCTCCTACCCTTTTTCTCCTCCAGTACCTACTAAGTTGGCATCCATCAGAAATTACTTCTGGTAGCATGCACATTGTCATCTTTATGAGTGTGGCATTAATAGGCATGTAACGTCTAGTGCGTGGGGGTTGGTAGTCCTTCTACCATCTAGACTGGTCATACGGCACCTTGAAGGGCAGCAGGATATGCCAGTTTGGCGCAAGGAGTCTTTTGAGCTGAAGCAGTTGAGGAGAAGCAATGATAAGAAAAGCTCTCTCCTCCTCCTGTTTGCCCAAAAGCAGAACATGGATCTATAAAGGTGGCCCTCCTCCCCTCTACCAGGAAAGTCAGAAGTTAGAGAGACAGCTCGAGACCCCTATCCACCTAGAGACTGGCACCCAAGGAATCTAAATAACTTTGCTAAAATTAGCCCTTAAGCATCATTACTTTTCCTTATATTTGCCTTCCCACAATTTGCCACATTAGACACTCAACGTTCTTTTCCTTTGTCTTGTCACTTCTCTAAAACTGCATTGTTCTGTTGTTAAGAGCCTGGCTTCTAGCTTTCCTCTGAATTACTTTTCTCCTCTGCCTACGCACAAAGCACATGTTAAACTGCTGTTTGTTTTTCTCTTAAATGCGTTTTGTCTGTTTTTATTGATTTTAGACCGAGGAAGGGAAAGGGGAAGAGAGAGAGACATCAATCGGTTGTCTCCTGCACAAACCCCAACCAGGGGTCAAACCCAAACCTGGGCATGTGCCCAGACCAGGAATCGAACCGGTGACCTTTCGGTGCAAAGGATGATGCTCAAGCAACTGAGCCACACTGGCCAGGGCTGTTTTTCTCGTCTACCTTGCAGAGCCTCTGCCCATGCAATAAAAATGGGCGCAGGGAAAAGAATGTCTCCTTTCTTGTGACTGGAACCTGCATTCTGGTCTGCGTTCCCCTCTTTACGTTGTGGAGAGACACAAAGTAGAGCCTAAAAACACATCAACCAAGAAAAGAGGGGATTCAAAACTGCCATATGGGAGATGACCCAGGGACCGAGAGCAAAAAAAAATGAAGGGACGATGTAACTGTCTTAATCTGCTTGAAAGGCTGTCACGTTGAAGAGATACTTGATTTATACCCTGGCTTCAACGGGCAAAAACAGAGCCAACTGGATGAACGCTCTGGGTGAGAAATATTTCAATCAAGAAAGGATTTTCTGAAGAGCAAGAGTATCCACAAATGGAAATGCCTCTGGTGTAAAGAAAGAAGACACTGCCGCTTTAAAGAAAGAAAAGGAAGGGAGAGGAGAAAGGAGAAAACAGAGGCTTCTATGCAGAAGTAACAACACACTCCGGTTTCTTTGGAAGGCTGGAAGCCGTTTTCTGCCACGGTTTAATTTTGCAGCAGACTGCTTCATTGTTCTGGGGAAAAACAACACCCTGAAGAACCTTTGGTTATGCAAATGCGGAGCAAGGACCCTTTTCTAGAAGGACAGGTTTGAGAGCCTGGCTCGCAGGAGCTGAACTACATTGCATAATAAATGAAAAATATTTTTCACTTTCCACGGGAGACATCTCATCTCCACTAATTGTGTTTCTGGGAGGAAAATGTTTCTTTCCTAAAGTGGGTCTGCACTGCATGCACTGTTTACATATGACTACCTGTCCTGTGGCCGCATGAACGCGTGCTTTGCTCAGCAGTTCCTGGGGGAGATGTAGGAGGTGGGAGGGCCAGGCCAGTGCGTCTTCACCTGAGCTGGGGGCGGGGTTGGGAATCATTTATATCCCACTCCTCAGGAATGAGGAAGCAGACATGGGGAAAGTACTGGCGTCGAATTTTTAGCTTTACATGGATCCATGTAGAGTTCTATGATAGTGTTCCCTCAGAGCCTGGTCCAAGAATAGATTTATTCAGCTTAAAAAAATAATTATAAAACAAATGTTTGTGTCCTCAGTCACCAGTCAGAATAGAACACTAATTTTAAGATCAAGTGACCTGTGTGTGTTCCCGTTATAAACCGCCCCCCTTTGACAGAACCAGCACCATGACTTTGTGATTCTAGTTCCATTGCCTGTCTTTATAGTTTTAACATCTGCGTGCCTAAAGACCATTTTCTTAGTTTTACTTGTCTTTAAACTTTAATTAAATTGAATCATATGCTCTATGTCCTTTCTTTGATTGGCAATGTTTACTCATGATACATCTATGTTGATGTCTGTGGCTAAGTTTTATACTTTTCTGGTGCTGATTAATAATTTCATACCCTATAATTTATTTGTCCAATTTTCAGTTGATGGGCATTTGGGTTATTTCAGATTTTTTTTTAAATTAAGACACTGTTGCTATGGGCTTTATTGTACATGTTTCCTGGTGCACATGTGCAAGAATTTTTCTAGGGCGGTGAGTCTCAAAATGTGGTCTTAGCATCAGGTCATCTGGGAACCTATGAGAATTGCAGAATCTCGACTCCACCTCTAGATCCACTGAATCAGAAACCCTGGGAGAAGGGTCTTGCCATCTGCTTGGACAAGATCCACTTCTTCCAGGTGTGCTAATGTCAGGGTAAAGGTCAAGAACCATGCTCTAAGGGCAGTGGTCAGCAAACGGCGGCTTGCGAGCCACATGCAGCTCGCGAGCCAAGGTTTGCTGCTCTGTTGACTAATGAGCTTGCCGACCACTGACCTAGACCCTCTATTCCAATAATTACAGGCTGTTGTTGTTCCTTGTGATTAAGCCCCTATCCCAGTGGTCGGCAAACTCATCAGTCTACAGCGCGGCAAACAGTGGCTCCCATAACACTGTTCTAGGGTATGAGTCTTGGAGTGAAACTGCTGGGCTCATATTCAAGTTAGCTACATAAAGTCCATCTGTTTTCCAAAGTGATCATGCCCATTTGCCCTTTACCAGCACTGTATGAGAGTCCTTGTGTTTTCATACCCTTGTCAACACTTAGTTTTGGCAGTATTTTTATTTTAGCTGTTCTGTTAGGTATGAAGAGGTACTTTGCTATGGCTTTAATATGCATTTTCTTTTTCTTTTTTTATTAAAAATATTTTAGTGCATGGAGTGATTTGATATTTATATACATTACAAAATGATCATCATAATAAGTCTAGTTACCATCTGTCACCATTTAAAGTTATCACAATAGCCCAGCCAGCGTGGCTCAGTGGTTGAATGTTGACCTATGAACCAGAAGGTCCAGGTTCGATGACCGGTCAGGGTACATGCCCAGATTTTAGTCTCTATTCCCCAGTGTGGAGCATGCAGGAGGCAGCCAATCAATGATTCTTTCTCATCATTGATGTTTCTATCTCTCCCCCCCCCCCACTGCAATCAATAAAAATATATTAAAAGATAAAAAATAGTTATTACAATATTATCAACTATCCTAGAGGCCTGGTGCACAAAATTTGTGCATGGGAGGGAGGATCTTCTCAGCTCAGCCTGCACCCTCTCCAATCCGGGGTCCTTTGGGGAATGTCTGACTGCCGATTGGGCCTAAACCAATAGTTGGACATCCCTCTCACAATCCAGGACCACTGGCTCCTAACTTCTCACCTTCTACCCCTGCCAGCCTGATCACCCCAAACTGCCTCTGCCTGCTGACCCGATTGCCCCTAACTGCCCCCCCCTGCTGGCCTAGTTGCCCCCAATTGTCCTTCTGCCAGCCTGGTCGCCCCCAACTGTCCCTCCTAAGTTGGCCTGGTTACCCGAATTGCCCCCCCCCC
>PVJN01046179.1:0-16556 GCA_004026805.1 Lasiurus borealis
CAGTAGGCAGAGTGATTAGGGGTGATAGGGTAGGCAAGCAGTTAGCAGCCAGCAGTCTCAGATTGCAATTGGGATCGGGCCTAAACCGGCAGTCAGACATTCCCCGAGGGGTCCCAGACTGGAGAAGGTGCAGGCCAGGCCGAGGGACACCCCTACCCCCATGCATGAATTTAATGCACCAGGCCACTAGTAACTGAATAAAATGAACATGCAAGGTGAGAGAGGAGCAGAGTGTATGTTGAATATCTGTGCTTTCTTCTTTTATGTTATATCTCTATTTGGTTTATTTGGTTTTTCTAATGTTTCTACTATGAGTATTGTTTATAGATTTTCAGAGAGATATAGGATTAGTCATGAGATCAATACTGGGAAAAAATGAAGAGACTCTTCTTTAATTCCACATTTCCTAGTTATTCATGACGGTTTCTCAGCATTCCATTTTCTTAGAACTGAATATTCCTATCCTGGGACTGTTTGTTTGGAGAAGAACTAAGCTCCCGCCATGGGAGATAGAAACCACATCTATTCATCCAGTTACTGACAGGCATTAGCGCAGTGTGTGCCCCACTTAGCAGATTCATTTTTTTAATTGGTCACAATATTTATGTCTTGTAAGCCTGTGAACTGAACTTCCCCAAAGGCATGCCAACTTCAGTTCTAGCTGAGGACAAAAAGGGAAATTTGGGTGTCATCCATAGTGTTTTGTCTTCCATGCCCAGAAATTCAAATGTTTCAAGTTCATGTTCTAAAACCACACTGGAAACACCTAAAATTGACGGGTTTAGGAAGCAGTGAACTAAAAACAGGCCTTAAAAATTCCTTTTCTTCATTTTGAATTTTTTCTCGATGCTAATGAAGTGTTCTAAGACAGTGGTTCCCAACCTTGGCACCATTGGAGGTCATTTTTGTCATGAGAAATCTTTGGTGTGAGGGCTGTCCTGTGTACTGGAGCATGTTTGGCAATATCCTGGCCTCTACCTTTTAAGTTGTTGTTAGACTTGCCCTTATGTTGTGACAACAGTATGCCTCCAGTCATTTCCAGGTGATCCCAGGGAAAGGGGAGTCATTCTTGGTGGAAAGCCACCAGTACAGAGCTTAGATCACTCTGAGGAGGGAGTAATAGATAAACCACTTGTGGGTAGAGCTCTAGTAATGAAATGTTTGAAATGATTGAAAGGCTCCTTATTTTGTTTTTAAAATAACCTTAAGAAAAAAACATAATCCTTGATAAAAGGAATGATAAATTCTCCACTAAAGGATTTTAAAAAATTACTTTTCATAGAAAATAGGTAGAATATGTCATGTGCTGCTAGATTTCTGCTATGAATTGATGGAAATAAAGCAATTAAAGTGAACATAATTATTATTAAAGCCATATTGCCCATTATGTGTTTTAAAGTTAAATGTATTTCAAAAAAAAAAAACAACTTCAGTTTGCATGTATTAAAAAGAGACATCCTTTTGATTTTTAACAATAAAAGAAAATCACATATAGAGAGTTAGGAATGATGGTTTCATATCCATTTGGAAATGCCCAAAGGTTAAAATACTAAAATCTGTGTTCTGTTGTTTGTGTAGAAAGTGACTGGATTGCATAGGTGTCTTTACTTTATGAAGTTGATCAATTTCTCACTTCTAAATGCTATTTTGGAATAATGGAACAAACAGCAATGGAGTCCCAGCAGCATGATGGATACACTTGCATTTACTTTAAACTTTTCCATTTCAAGTTTCCACTAGTGTCACATAAAACTAGATTGAAGTTATTGCATGTAGTAATCATTTAAAGAAATTAGATGCTTTTTCTAAAGCTATTCTACTTTCAAATCAGAATTATAGTTGTGTTTTTAGGGGAAAAATAGGTAGGTAGGGAGATGAGTATTTTTTTTTTCTCCTTTCTATCTGTTCGTTTCTCATGGCATACCTCATTTTTACTTCCTGAAGGAGAAAGAAACAATCAAAGTTAATAATATCATTTTGCCATTTCTGAAAGTAGCTAATACCTCAAATGTAAAGTTATTTGAAATGTTATAGAGATGCTGTTGATAGTAACTTAGAAAGTGAATCATATTATACAAAGCTCAGACTACTTATTGGCTTTTCTCTGTATATACTAGAACTAAACATATAAAGAGTCTTTTATGGTATCCATATTGATAGGTACTGTTTTCCTCTTCAGCTATTCTTATAATTCAGTTGATTTTTCCAAAGAATTATTATGTGCTTACTTATAGTCACTTGCTATTTTCACTTTAAACTTACAGCCTATGCCAAAAAGAAGAGGATTGAATTATTACTTTGTATTTATATATAATATCTCATAAACTAACTCTTGGTGATTTTTTTCAAAAAAAATCAAAGTGATAAAAACATGTTTAGGGACAAATAGAGATAATGTTGAGTTACTGACATGATGTGCTATTATATGGAAGCGTATTAAAAATTTGAGTTTTGAGTTTTTTACATAAATGTAATTCCTTATATACTTTAGTTTTGAATATTTCATGTAGCGATGCATTGGACATGCAGTTATTTTTGTGTGTGTTTTATTTAATTTAATAACCTTGCTCTCTTGCGCTTCTTTTTCTCAACAATGTTTAATACAGTTAAACTGAGGATTTTGGAGCTGCTTGTTTTAAAATATCCTTTTTCATATCCCTCACTGATATTAATTGAATGTGACCATTCATAAACATTACACACATTACACACAAGGCTGTGCAGGAGTATGCTTATCTTTCGCCTCTATGGAATGTGACACCCCTTTGACGTCAAAACTACCCATTTCCATGACATCCCACGTGGGGACTGTCATAGTGAGAAATAGAACTCTCGTAGTTATGTTGTGAAATACCAATTTTGTTCATTAATTACAATATTTGTGTTTGGACATTTTCCAGTTTTACACTTGCCAGTTATTGATCTTCCCTTTGCATCCTATGAAACAGTTTCTAAAAATGAGACAGTCCTTTTTGGATGAGTAGGGGACAGGGATGGGGAAATGAGTGACCCTAATGTGGGGTGAGTTTCCTCCCAGCACACAGTGAATCTTCAGAATCTGATCACTATGAGGAAACCAAGGATTACAAAGACTCAGGATCTCATTGTTTTGGTCGCTACCCCAGAATACCTAAACTTTTTTTTTAAAATAGGGGTGCTGTTCAGGGTTGTTGAAACATGTAGCAATAGTTTGCGCTGTCCAATAGGGAAACCACTGGCCAAGCATGGCTGTTTCTACTAATACTTAGATCCTAGAAATTATTTACCCCCCCCCCATGTGTAACATAGTCGATTACTAGTGAGTATGGATAAAGAACATTTCTAGCCTGTAGGAGGTTACACTGGACAAGGCTGAGGATTCTTGCCTAGACCAGGATGAAATATTTAGAAATAACCTTCTCTCAGAAAGTCCTCATGCATAAGTTAAATGTTGAAAGTTGGTTTCTGTTTTCCCCTTTCTTTTGGAGTCTTTTAGCTGTTATTGTGCATTGAGGGCACAGGGAATTCATAGGGCACCCTCAGAAGCAGTCTGTTCTTACTGATTTATAGAGGCATGGTTGGTTTGGGAGGTTGATATAAAGAAGTCACAGTATTTGGGGAATTCTTCTTATAACACCTTCCCCCTCTTGCTTCCCTCCACCCTCAAACTTAATATATATGTGTTCAGGTTAATTGTGATTGTGATATTATTGCTTCTTATATATCTAACATACAGACTATGGGATTGTTATGTGGCATAAAGAAGGAACATGTTTAAAGATAAACAATGAGCCAAGACTGGTTTGGCTCAGTGGATGGAGCGTCGGCCTGTGGACTGAAAGGTCCCAGGTTTGATTCCAGTCGGGGGCATGTACCTTGGTTGCGGGCACATCTCCACTGTGGGGCGTGCAGGAGGCGGCTGATCGATGTCTCTCTCTCATAGATGTTTCTGACTTTCTATCCCTCTCCCTTCTTCTCTGTAAAAAAATCAATAAAATATATTTTTAAAAAAAGATAAACAATGATATCGTTGTTTTTAGTGACACCAGTTACTGGTTGGGGCTTTTCCTTTTGTATATTCTTATGGAGATTTTCTTTAAAAATGCTTAATTCTCTCCCTTCACTCCCTTTTTTTTTTTCAAAATAATAATTTAATTTCTTAACTTCCTTATAGTTGTTTAAAATTATTTTTAAAGAGATAAACTCAAGGGTTTAATAGGTTATGTTTCAGTTTATTGCAATAATTATCCACTCAATTTTCTACAATGAGGACCCTCCTCACCTCTGCTGTTTTTCATATTACCTCACAGAACCTGAAAGCTTTCTTGCTTCCTCGTTCAACAAGATGCTCCACGGTCATTATGCCATTTTCTACATAAAACTTATAATTTCTTATTTTTCTGAGGGACTCTTAGGAATTTCTGAAAGAAAAAAAAAACTCCATTTTGCCTTTTTTCTCCTATTTTAACCCAATCATCAGAAACAAATGCCAACGGTAAAGAAAGCTGGAAAAATCCTGCAGTATATATATTAGTTTGAATATGAACATAGACATTAAAGGAAAGGGTTACGATGTTCAGTTGAAGAGAAGGAGTTGGGTAGGTGTCAACTCATGTGATCATTTGAAGTACTGATGTGTTCAGGCTTTTATGCAAATGTAGTTTTGTTGTTCCATTTCAAATTATACTGTGTATACAGGCCCTCTGAACTGTTAGCTTCTCTAACTATACATGTACGTAAACACAAAAGTAGATATGCGGCTCATTAGAAAGCAACGAGCTCTGGCTGGTTTGGCTCATTAGTTAAAGGGTCACGGGTTTGATTCTGGTCAAGAGTGCTTGCTTCGGTTGCAGGCTCTTTCCCTGGCCGAGATCAGGACACGAGCAGGAGGCAACCAATCGATGTATTTCACTCACATTGATGTTTCCTTCTCTCTGTCTCTCCTCCTACCTTCCACTCTCTGAAAAATATAGAGAAAAATATCCTCGGGTAAGAATTAACAACAGCAACAAAAAGAAATCAACAGTTATTGTTTAAGGTCTTTGTACTGTGAGCAATGAGAAACAAGAGAGCTTTAAATATTTTTAAATTTATTTTAAGCTCATCTAAATGACTCATTTTTGAAAACTTTTTTTATTATTATTGATTTCAGAGAAGAAGTAAAGGGAGAGAGAGATAGAAACATCAATGATGAGAGATAATTATTGATTGGCTTCCTCCTTCATGCCCCCCACGGGGGATCAAGCCCTTAACCCAGGTGAGTGCCTTGACCGGAGTCAAACCTGGGACCCTTCAATTCCCACGCCAATGCTCTATTCATTGAACCAAACCAGCCAGAGCTAAATAATTCATTTTTATCTGTACATCCCAGTTCACGAAAGATGCAAAGGCCAAAGCATATAAAAATCAAAGAGTGGGCCTTTACTGAGGGCTGCAGGATAAGGACAGAGTGATCTGTGATGTAAGTGAAACCATGGTACCTTTAAAATCTCCTAACCCCCTCTTTCCATGGCAGAGTGCTTGGACATCTTTCCTCTAGGCTAATGGGAACTACTTATAATATTCATTTATCCTCATTATTTTCATTGAAAATCATTTCTTAAAAAATCCATTTCCCATTTCTGCTCTAAAATTTAAATATCACCTTACTGATAGGCATTCCAGCATTCTTCTTTTGTACCTATGTAATAAACAAGGAACAGAATGGAGTTTGGCTGGAACTAACATCTGGAATAGGTCTTATCTTCACACCTCCTCTTTCCTTTGGTCTTATATCTTGCCTGGGCATTGCCCATTTATAATAATAAAAGCATAATATGCTAATTAGACCAGATGACCTTCTGGACAAAGTTGGGGCTGCAAGGGAAGCCTGAGTCTCAGGTGCTGGCAGCCAGGGAAAGAAGGCCTACTCTTGCACTAAAGTCATTGCATCAGACTTCTAGTCTACACTACTAAGAGATGCAAAATGACCATACCTTCACGATGTCCACCAGCCAATCAGGAGTGCGTATGCAAAGTAACGCAAAAAAGATGGTGGTTTAATTTGCATATGTAAACGCTGAGCTGCTGGGAAAGGGTGAAATGCTTGTGCTGTTGCCAGGGTGTTGATGCACGTGTTCCACAGTGCCTCAGCTACTCCTGGCCTCTGGGCAGTGTGGGGAGGCAGAAAGGCAGCTTCAGGCCAGAGCGAAAAGGTGGTGGCAGCAGCCAGGGGAAAGAAGGCCCATTCTTGCTCAAATCTTCATGCATTGGGCCTCTAGTTTATGTATAAGTCAGAGTGTTTGTTATGTATGCTCATTTCTTAGATTTCTGCCACTGTTCCAAGTCCGAGGTAACATTTGTAGGTTCATATGAAAGAATTTGATCTCTGTATGCCCCTTCAGTGGAGTTGGGGAAGAAGCCACTCTATCTCTGTGATCACAGCGAGTCATTATGGAGCAGTTGGTGCTGATATGCTTACACAGACACAAATTGAGTCTGACAGGACTGATGTCACCTGGACTTTGCTGTCCTTAGTAATGCAGATGTGAGGATGGTGCGATGAAAGGGAGAGAGGAGGTGGAAAGTTGATTCCTCTCGCACCTTTCCTATGAAGTTTTGAGATTTCAACATTTGATAGCTGTGAACAGTTTGATGAGCTGTTTTCCAGATGAGATTGACGATAGCTGACTTGGAGAAGCTGGCTAGCTTTTGGTTTCAAGAAGATGTGTTTCAACATACAACATGCTTCTTCATGTCACCCACAAATTGACAGAAAGAAATAAAAAAAGGCTATTTAGTGGATTTATAATTAGAGTGATTCCCCCCCCCCAACCTTTTAGTTTTATCTTTCCTGCATTCACACCGCTCATGCATAGTAATGGAAATGATAATATCTCAAAGTTTTCATTTTCATGTTCAAGCTCCGTTTCAGAGAAGACCTACTATTGGATCTGTATTACAGTATGTCTGTAAAAAAGACAAATTATTTTAGTGGATTTGGTTATTTCTAGATAGCTGTAGTACTTCCTGACAAAAATTTTGTATGTGTTTGAAATATTTCAATATAGAAAACTTAAAGATACACTGTTTCATTTTGGAATAGAATTCTGATTGTCATTCTCAAGTTCTTCTCACAATGATAGAAGAAACACAGCATTCAACAGTCTCTCTCTCATGAGCCTACTCTATAAGATGCCCTGCAAGATTTATTGAAGGTTCTATAGGGACAATTATTTATCACCTGAAGAGTCATACTTCACCTTATTGCTTGAAGCCAGTTACCGCTTCCCTTTTCTTCCATTCCCACCAGGACTGCCATCGCTCTTATGGTCTGTGTTACTTCTCACCTGGGACTCCTGCTAAGTCCTAATAGCATTCTCTAAATCACCCCACACTCAGCTGTCAGTTAATCTTCCCAAGGCCTAGTTGCATGTTGTTCCTTGGCTCCAAAACATTAAATAGCTCTCTTTGTGGTTTGCTGAATAGAGGCTGGTTGCCTTAGACTGGTATCCCAGGCATTCCGGGACCTTTTTTTTCTTAAGCCTGAACCATTTTCTTTTGCCACCTCTTATTTTGGTTTCCTAATGGGTCCATCATGCCAACCCAGTGTCTCAGTGTGTCCTCTGGACCAGCTACATCAGCATCACCAAGAAACTTGTTAGAAAGGCAAGTTCTTGGACCTGACCGCAGACCTGCTGAATCCCAGACTTCGGGAGTAGGGGGATGCCCAGCCACCTGTTTCAACAAGCCTTTCAAGTGGTTCTGAACACACAGACATTTGAGGAAGTCTTGTTCCAGGCAGACCAGGCAACTCACCTTTTCCAAAGATCCTCTCCACTGTCCTGCCTCTGCATAGAATTCATGAAATGCCCTTCTCTCTTCTTAATAAAATCCTGCCTATATTCCAAGGCCCAGTTTGAGACACTTTTTCCAGGATACCATTCCTGATCCTTTCTTTTCTTTCTTTCTTTTTTTTAAAATATATTTTTATTGATTTTTTACAGAGAGGAAGGGAGAGGGATAGAGAGTTAGAAACATTGATGAGAGACACCAATCAGCTGCCTCTTGCACGCCCCCTACTGGAGATGTGCCTGCAAACAAGGTACATGCCCTTGACCGGAATCGAACCTGGGACCTTTCAGTCTGCAGGCCAACGCTCTATCCACTGAGCCAAACCTATTTCGGCTGATCCTTTCTTTTCTTGTTGTTAATACTCACCAGAAGTTATTTTTCAACTGATTTTGAAAGAGAGAGAGAGAGGGATGGAGGGATGGAGGGAAGAAGGGAAGAAGAGAGAGAAGAGAGAGAAGAGAGAGAGACATCATTTGGTTGCCTCTCACTTATGCTTTAACTGGGGTTGGGAAATGAACCTACAACCCAGTTGCATGCCCTTGATCTAGAATCAGCCCTGAAAGCCTTTGGTGCCCAGACTGACATTGTACTACTAAGCCACACAGGCCAGGGCCTGATCCTATCTTTGATGGCATTATTTGGTTTTCTTTCCTGGCACTAATCACTTACATTAGTCATCTGTTGTATCTGTTGTATTCTTCCTACTAACGTGGAAAGTCACAAGAAGATAGAATTCTACTCATTCAGTACTGTGCCAAGTTGCACACAGTAGGCTCTCTAAAAATAATCCGTGTCTTATTGATTTTACAAAGAAGATTGAGAAACGAAGACTTGCCCAGGAGGCATATAAACTCCTATTAAATCAGAGTGGCTTGCGCTATTGTTTTGACTTATTGAAGCCAAACTAGACTTGAACATTGATGTGTCTTCAGGGAAGAAGCCAAATGTGCTGGTGGAGAAAACTGTTAACTTCTGCTGTTTAGCTGGGGAAGTTGAATTGGCCCTGTCATTTCACCTGGTGCCAAGAAAGCAGCTCGAATTATTCTGCCAATGATAGACGATTATCCCGCACGGCAAAGCGTCCTGAATCTTTCTCAGACCATCGCTGTGCTTCCTTCCACCCATGCGTTCACATAATGTTTCACAAGAAGTGACAGTTTCTCCTCAGAGTGTTGCCCCAAAGGTGGCATACAGAGAGGGAAATTCAAGGGGGTTGGCTTTGGGATGGCCTGAAAACGGGGAACAAGAGAAGCAAGGGCCACCCCGTTTTACAAACCAAGTTATTTGTGTCCTAATACAAAGGCATGATGGTTACACTCTCTTGGAATGTACAGTGGGTTGTGTGTCTCGGTGGTGGCTGGGATGGAACCAGGGGAAGAGAATGAGGAATCTAAGCCGTCTTTGTGTTTTCTCTCCTCTCTTGTCTCTGTCTGTCCCCTCGCAGGCTCTGAAAGAGTTCCAGCTGGAATTTCAGATCAGACACACTTGCTGCGGCTTCAGAGGCAGTGAATCCGAGCCACCAGGGCGTGCTGCCGCCGGGCTGCAGGATGGTGCGGGCAGCCAGGCCACTGCTGCTGCTCCTCACTTTCTTCCTCCGTGCGGATGCTGAGAGTAAGCCATTCTCCCCTGCTCTAGGGGGCTGTGACCATAATGAGTGGTTTTGTTTGCAATTGGCACTGGGCTCAGGGCCTCTGAATGCGTTTCCTTTGGAAATAAATCCTGAGACACTGTGGGATTCTCCTTGGCCACCATCCAGCCTTTGAAAGAGATTATTGACGTGACTTCCTCTCACTCTCTTAATGCCCTCTCTTTTTGTGCATCTAACTGGTCCTACTGTTTTGTCCTCTTTTTTTTTTTTTATACTCTCAACTAGTATAACTCAGATACGATGAGACCAATGACATAAGGCAAACTGGAGTTAACCAGTTGGTGTTGCCAATAAGTAAATATTGTTCAGACCTACCAGAAACTTCTTTAAGTTTTGTGGATATTTCTATGTTTAGTGAAACACACAGTGTCACATTGAGCCCAATTAAACCTCCAAGCCCCTTGTAGCTGTCATAGCAGCTGTTCCCATGTACTGTTTCCGACAGCTGTCGTCGAGTACAGCATTCAAACAAATCAAGCAGAACTGACAGCTTCGTGGCTGGATGAAGGGCGTGGAAGTGGGAGAAGTCTGTGGAGCAGAGACACCAAAGTTTGGGTTATTGGACCCACTGCGTGAAACTGAGATTGCTCGTGGTCAATTAGCTGGCCAATTAATGAGAAGATCACATCTCCCTCGTAATTAGGGAATCATTAGGTCTACCTTGTCCGCATCTGTTTCTTTTCCCATCTGTCCTGTGGCCTTTTGGAAGTGATAGTACTGGAAAGAAACATGTCTGTGGCTTGTACTCACAGCATGTCTGGTTCCTGGGTAGTGGGTTAGCTCATATGAGAGTTGGCTGTTCTGGTTGGGAGTTGCCTGGTCCTCTGAAAATGTATATCATCTGCAATCATAGCTTTTCCCTCCACTGATTATGTCAGTGAGATTAAATTTGATTCATGGTAAGGATGTTTCAAAGGCAAGGATCCCGAGTGGTGCTGGCCCCCACCTATTAATTGTATTTGACAAGAATTTCCTCAATAGCAGCCAATTTCTTTGTTGAAATAGGAGCTCCGTTTTCTAAAGAGAGCTTTCCAGGAGTGAAAGAATAATGTTAATAATAGGATACATATGGAACAGGCATGTTTTAAGCACAGCATTCTCTGGTTAATAATGTATATAGTTTCCTAATTAGCACTTGGGAGTGTTGGTTTAGAGTGAAGCCAAGGAATTTTTCATACAATGCCAGCAAATAATTAACTGGGAAAAGACCCAAATGAAAGATGCTCTTGTTATTTTAAAGCCCTTTATGTCAAAACCGATTTTAAAGTTGAAATCTAAATTTAGTTTATTAAAGAAATCAGGCATATGGCTTTATTTTTATGTTTTGGCTAGAGTGAAAGAATTGAGTTGTTTTACAATTGTTACTTTTTGGCAAGAGCATATGAAGACCTTGGGAACCCACTTTAATATCAGATTGCAGTTAGAGATTTTCTTTGTTATTAGATAAAATTACTTATCTTAGAAGTTACTCTTCCTGATGAGTAAAAGTGTTCTTCCAATGAGTACCTGCTCTCTTGTTTAATTCTGTGGTGGGGAGTGGCAGGCATATGTCAGGAGCTTAGGAATAAATACTTTTACAGTAATGTTTAAAAAAATTCATTCTAGTATAGGTGATCATCCCCTCCTCCATCTCCTGCCCCTCTCCTGACTTCTTCTCCTTCTCTTTCATCACCCTGCCTATACATAGAGTCTTACAAAAGCAGTAACAATGGCATGGTTAGCAATTTCTAGTTAAATGACGATATGTATCATGTTACATATTCATGAGATACCAGCTTTCAAAACATCAAGATGTAACCTGGGAAAGGATCCTTCTCTTTCACTCTTCCTATTGCAACTGAAGAATAAGGACAGTTGTCTTCTTTTTTTAATATTTTTTAATTTTTAATTAAATATTTATTGTTCAGATTATTACATTTGTTCTTCTTTTTTTCCCTCCATAGCTCCCCTCCACCCGGCTCCCACCCCTCCCTCTACCCTTACCTCCCCCACATTGACCTCATCCATAGGTGTATGATTTTTGTCCAGTCTCTCTCTGTACACCCCTCACCCCTTTTCCCCTGAGAATTATCAGACCATTCCCTTTCTGTGCTCCTAATTCTATTATATTAACCAGTTTATTCTGTTCATCAGATTTTCAATTCACTTAATTTTTAGATTCACTTGTTGATAGATATGTATTTGTTGTTCATAATTTTTATCTTTACCTTTTTCTTCTTCCTCTTCTTAAAAAGTACCTTTCAGCATTCCATATAATACTAGTTTGTGTTGATGAACTCCTTTAGCTTTTTCTTATCTGTGAAGCTCTTTATCTGTCCTTCAATTCTGAATGATAGCTTTGCTCGATAGAGTATTCTTGGTTGTATGTTCTTGCTATTCATCACATTGAATATTTCTTGCCATTTCTGTATGGCCTGCATTGTTTCTGTTGAGAAATCAGCTGACATTCGTATGGGTGCTTCCTTGTAGGTAATGAACTGTTTTTCTCTTGCTGCTTTTAATATTCTCTGTTTGTCTTTTACTCTTGGTGTTTTAATTATGATGTGTGTTGGTGTAGTCCTCTTTGGATTCCTTTTCTTTGGGATTCTGTGTGCTTCCTGGACTTTTATGTCTATTTCTTTCATCAGATGTGGGAAATTTTCAGTCATTTTTTCAACCAGGTTTTCAGTATCTTGCTTTCTCTCTTCTTCTGGCACCCCCACAATTCTGATGTTGGTACGCTTGAAGTTGTCCAGAGGCTCCTTAAATTATCTTCACATTTTTGGAGTCTTTTTTCTTCTTGCTTTTCCAGTTGAGTGTTTTCTGCTGCTTCTTTTTTTTTTTAATATATATTTTATTGATTTTTTAACAGAGAGGAAGGGAGAGAGATAGAAAGTCAGAAACATCGATGAGAGAGAGACATCGATCAGCCGCCTCCTGCACGCCCCACAGTGGAGATTTGCTCACAAGCAAGATACATCCCCCGACCGGAATCGAACCTGGGACCTTTCAGTCTGCAAGTCGACGCTCTATCTACTGAGCCAAACCGGTCTCAGCTGCTTCTTTATATTTCAAATTTTTGACTTGATTCTTACCTTCCTCTAGTCTGCTGTTAGGTCTCTGAATAATATTTTTTATTTCAGTCAGTGTATGTTTAATTTCTAGTTGGTCCTTTTTCATCTCTAGTTGATCCTTTTTCACCTCTTCTTGGGTCTTGCTAAATTTATCTATCTTTTCTAGGAAATTCTTGAAAAACCTTATAAGCGTGGTTTTGAACTCTATATTCAGTCATTTGTTTTCCTCCATTTCTTTTGTTTGTGATCTCTTCCTTTGTCTCCACATTTTCACTATGCTGGGAGAACTTCTGTGTTGAAATCAGGCTTATGATACAAGACTTGCAAAACTGCAGAAACCTCTCTGTTGAGCTTGGGGGGGGGGGAGTGGAGCCTCAGGGCTTAGGGGACTGCCTTGCCTTCCAGTTGACCCCACCCTACTCGGCTCTGGCTCTTACGTGTCTCTCGGTAATTGCTGGAGCTGTTCCTGTGCCTGTGTGAACACGTGCGCATGCACATGCGGTGCCTCTAGACCACTGCCTTTCCGGCTCCCCTGGGCTCCAGAACCCATAAGAGTCTGGGTCCCCAGGGTCTCACCTGAAACTGGGGTTCAGTGGAGTTAGAAGTGGCACTGTTGGGAGGCTCTGTCTCCCACCCTCTAGAGAAAGCCAGTGGCACAATTAGCAGTCCATCTTCTGTGGGCCATGGTGTGTGTGCTCCCAGACTTCTGCCCTTTCGTGGCTCCCCTAAATTTTCGTGCACTTCTTCCTTTTCACAGTCCAAACTCCCCCCTGTATGAGTCTCGCCTGGACCTGGGATTCAGTGCCGTAGGACAAGGGGTTCAGTGCAGTTGGGAGTCTCTGTCTCCCTCCTGCCTGAGGAAGCTAGCCAGGCACTCTGGCGCCCACTCTCTCCATGCATGCGTCTCCGTACGTTAGCTTTTTGCAGCTCCTCTGAGTCTCCATGAGCCCCTCTCTTTCCTTCTAGTTGTCCAATTTTCACTCAGCGAGCTTTCCAGTGGTTCTGGATGATGTCTGTTCTGTCTTTTAGCTGTAGTTTTGAAATTGTTGTGCAAAGCAGCAGTTTAGGTGTTCACCTATGCTACAATCTTCTAGTATTGACAGTTGTCTTATTCGCTAATTAATTTTGTTTAGTTTGCCCTTGTCCACTCAGCCTTGATTTAGTATCTTTTTCCCTTTATCAGATTCATTTGGCATTGTTGTTGAATAGCATGTTTAAATGAGTCTCAGCTTCCCGGTGAAACAGAAAAAATGAGCCATTTTTCTTTTGTACATTTTAAAAGGAGAAAATAATCCACTGGAGGATATTCATGATACATAAAAGCACATGGTAGAATTGGAGATCCTTTTAGCCACTAAGAATGTTTAAAGAACAAAGATTTAGGTTGTAACCCATCAATGTGTTCCCTTGCCTTCTCTTACAACACTGAGACAGAATCTAGATATAGGTAGCACTGAAGAAAAACTTGTTTTCTTCACCATCATGAAGATAATATTCTTCACGCTTCTGTTACCTATGTCACTGGTCATTAGCACATTTAGCTGTATTTTTCCATTTTACTTGTTTTGTATTTTCACAAGTGATTGGGAGTTACATTTGAAATTTTAATAATAGTTTGTCAGAGCAATTTGAGAACTATGAAATAATTATTTTCTCCTTGAAGAAGCAGACTATAAATTGTTAAGGAATGGAAAGAAGCTCCTGTAGTTTACAATGTTAATTTAATCTGTTCAATGCACTGCCTTTTGAAATGATTAACTCCATAGAGCTAGTGAGTCAGGATTGTAATCTGCTCTGTGGAACGCCATGGGAAAGTGTTAGGTGTGATGTTGCATTAAGTAGGAGAGTACTTAGAAGCCTTGGTTCAAACCCAGGTTGAAAAATTGTGATAATATTCCTTAAGCAGAAAATTATAGTCTTTGCCGTTGCCAATTTAAAATGCCCTACAGGTCTCCACTATTAAGTCTAGATGTTTGCATGGATCTTATTTCTTTGCATTCCTCTGTCTTGAATGCTTGGAATGATTTTGTTTGTTTCTTGAATGCATGCACACATGGTAGAGCTACAGTCTAGGGAAAGGTAAGTGTGACTTCTGTGTGAGCACTAGTACCAGCTCTTCTCATGCCAGGCCAACCAGTTGTTCTAGTTTAGATCATGGTCTGATTGAGGTCAATTCAATGATAATGGGCATGCAAATTCGAGATAAATTTAGGTTATTTAATATTAGTGTAGTCCTGAGGTTTTTTTTTGTTTGTTTTTTTTGGCTGAGTTTTCATACTGGTTTCTGTTAGTTTTCCTAGGAAACTTTAATTTGTTATTTAATTTGTTATTTAATTTGTTATTTAATTTGTTATTTTCCATTCATTATTTTTTAACCATATGCAAGCTAGGCAGCTACTGTTAGCACCCTTTTTCATCAAACTGGTTTCACATCAGTAAAATCATTTACCACTTAATATTGCATTCTAGACCTGAGTTGATACTTTGGCCAGTATAATTGACCTGCATGTTTGCTGGATCATCATTAGAAACATAGCTCTTAATAGTTTAATTCCTCAAATGGTCTCATTCATCCATTTTCTATTGATTAAAAAATCTCTAATGGTGAACACTCCTTCATTTTCCTTCCTTAGTGTTAAGGAACCTTCCTCTCATCTCTATGACCTTATTGTATTTCCATCTTGTATGAAAGGAATTAATTTCCACATGTATGTTGTTATATCACTATATCCAGGGAATGTGTTTATTTCTTTGGCATTGGAGAGGAGACTGATATCTAATGTTGTAAGATAATAATTTTCCCTTTATTTATTTCCCAATGAGCTGCATAGGTTAAGCATATGCAGCTCATCAGTGTGAATTGACTTGTGAATTCAAACTGGTATTAAATCCTGGCTGTCATTTTGTAATCTGGAACATGATACCATCATGCTCTCTGCCTCAGTTTCCCTATCTTTAAAATGTGGTTGATATGATGATGGTAATGATAATGATGGTGTAGTTAGTAAAAAAGAACTTTACAGTAGCTAAATTAGCAGCATCCAGCTTTCTGCAGCAAGAAAAATATTCCAGTTGTTTTATCAATCTCCTAGGCCAGTGGTCAGCAAACTATGGCTCGAGAGCTGCAGTTTGCCACTCTTTTGACTAATGATTTTGCTGACCACTGGGATAGGGGCTTAATCACAAAGAACAACAATAGCCTGTAATTATTGGAATCGATAGTCTAAGTCAGTGGTCATCATACTCATTAGTCATCAGAATGGCAAACCACTGCTCGAGAGCCACAGGACCTCGCTTTGCTGATCACTGCCCTAGGCCCATTGCAGAGTTTTCTATATTCATTACACACAGTAAAACTGTTATCTACCTAGTAAGGTTAAGAATATGTTTCAAAATCAACAAATGTATACAATTCAAAGCATTTTGAGTGTAGAGGGATGTGCGTTTTTTAAAAATCTGAAGTATATTTGTTAACTCTGTTTGTGATGAGCCTCTAAGCTTGAAGGATAGAATGGTAGCCTATATCATAAAGGCCCAGTGAATGAAACAACCAGTCAACCAGTCGTTATGACACACACTGACCACGAGAGGGCAGACATTCAATGCCAGAGCTGCTGCCTGGTGGTCAGTATGCTACCACAGTGGGAGCACAGCTTGGCTGACCAGGATGAGTGACTCTCCCACTGTGAACCTTGGGCCAACAAGCAGGAACCCCAGCTGCGATCATTGCCCCCTCGCCCCAGGTTTCTCCTCAATTAACCACAGGCCATGCAGTGCTGCCATTGGGTTCACAGAACTAACCCTGGAGGCTGAGAGGCAGGTTGGTGGCTTCTGTTGTACTGCGGTCTACTTTGCCATCTCTCGGTGCTACTGTCCCTGGGCCCAGCCCCGATCTGGTCCCTTGGCTAGGTGAGTGCTCTGGTTCCACACAAGATGCTGAACCAGGGAGGAGTTGCTCAGAGGGCGGGTCCACAGCCACTCAGGCCAATCCCCAGTGGTGCACAAATCCCGTGCACTGGGCCTCTAGTCTAAAATATTTGTGA
>PVJN01046180.1:0-16555 GCA_004026805.1 Lasiurus borealis
ACACAGACATACCTGCACACACCACCTGCACACACACTCATGCACACAGAGAGACCTACAAACACACACATACACACAGACACACCTGCACACACGCCTGCACACACACTCATACACACAGAGATGCCTACAAATACACACATACACAAAGACACACTTGCACACACGCCTGCACACACACTCATGCACACAGAGATGCCTACAGACACACACACACACAGACGCACCTGCACACACACTCATGCACACAGAGATGCCTACAAACACAAACACAAAGACACACCTGCACACATGCACCTGCACACACACTCATGCACACAGAGATACCTACAAAGATATACACACACAGACCAGACATGCCTGCACACACGCACCTGCACACACACTTTCACACTCACACACAGAGGTGGTGTGTCATTCCCTGGTGCTTAGAGACTCTCCCCAGGAGCAGTGTGGCTAGAGGTTCCAGCCATCGGACGCGCCAACATTCGGAGCCTGGCAAAGGCTGCTGGCGAGAGGCCACGGTTTGCAGCAAGTCGGGCCGTGTTCTCTCAGGTTCAGTATCTGTCTCTTGGCCTTCGTTCATCAGGGCACCAACAAGCCGTGTGGATCTGCCTCCCCCGTGGTCTCGCGTTCATGTTACAAATATACCAACCATCCTGAGCCTGTACCCCCACCCCCACCCCCTGCCTCCCTCACCCACAAGCCAGTGTTTCCCCTGCCCTGGGCACCAGGGCCCCGTGCCAGTCAGCTGGAGACCGGCTGGAGCCGGAGCCTGCCACCCTATTCACACCAGCCAGTCCCCAGTCGCCCTGCCCACCTGCCCACCTGCCCTGCCTCTCCCTCGGAAGCAGCAAGGAGGTGACCTCTGCTCCTCCTCACCCCTGCTCTGCCTCCCGACCCGGGGCTTCCCCAGGGGACCTGCGTGGCGAGGCGGCTTTGTTTCCAGGAGGACTGGACCCACAAACGTGTCTTTCCGCGGCACGGTCCTCTCCACGGGCTGCATGGTCCCCTCCACGGGCCGCCCGGTCACCTTTATAAGGTGATCCCCAGGGGACAGTGAGGGTGAGGCTGCAGCAGCAAGAAGGGAGGCAACTGCCGAGCCACTTGGCCGGAAGCGCCCATTCGATCTGACAACCCGGAGCTCAGAGGTGACTTTGTGTGAGCAATTATGGGGGAAGGGGGGAGCGGGGAGGCGGCCGCAGATGGCATGGGTGGATGGCATGGCCTCAGCGAGAGCAGAGAGCTCATGGAGTCTGCGCCTTGACCGGGGCCCCCAAGAGGGCTAAGATGGAAGTTGGGGGGGGGAGGCAGGGGGCATACAGGGGAGAAGCACACGTGTTGCTCGGCTGGCAGGAAGGCCTGGGTGGAGGCCCAGTTGCAGGGGCCCCTTTGGTGCCTTCCCCTTCTCCCTACAAACGCAGGCCGGACCGATGACCCTCTGAAGACCACGGATAAAGGATTAAAGACCAACATAGAGCTGAAACCGGTGTGGCTCAGTGAATAGAGCGCCGGCCTGCGGACTGAAGGGTCCCAGGTTCGATTCCGGGCAAGGGCATGTACCTTGGATGTGGGCACATCCCCAGTGGGGGGCGTGCAGGAGGCAGCTGATTGATGTTTCTAACTCTCTATACCTCTTCCTTCTTCTCTGTAAAAAATCAATAAAATATATTTAAAATAAAAGACCAACATCGGCCCACGACCTGGGGCCCATGTGATGCTGCCTCTTGTCTCTTCGAGTGGCTGCTCTGAAGAGGCGTGGAGAAGGCAACCCAGGACCTGGTCAAAAAGCTGGTGCCCGCGCCGTGAAATTCAAACCCCTTTCCCCGCGTCCTGGTCTAGCTGGGAGCCCTCACCCTGGCAGCGGCTCAGGCGTCCACAACCACAGGGCTGTTCCCCGTGTGCAGAGAAGGGGTTGGAAGGCCGCACACACAGAAACATACCTACACACGCTCACACATTCACATGCTCATGCCCACAGAGATGCCTACAGACACACACACACAGAGACACACCTGCACACACTCACACACATACATTCACACACTCATGCCCACAGAGATACCTACAAATACACACAGAGACACACCTGCACACACACACACACACACACACACAGACACCTGCACACACGTACATACTCATGGACACAGAGATGCCTGCAAACACGTACACTCACAGACACACCTGCTCACAGGCACCTGCAACACACTCACGCACACACACACATTCACACAGAGATGCCTACAAACATGCACACGCACAGACACACCTGCACACACTCATGGCCCCAGAGATGCCTGCAAACAAACACACACACACACACACACACACACACACACACACACACCTGCACACATGAGGTGGGGCAGTGGCCCATCCCCACAGCTGCCCTCATCCTAGCGGACGGGAGCTGGGGCAGGGAGGAGGAAGGACAGGCCTGGAGGAGGATGGGGCTTGGGGGAGGGATTGTCTGTTTTAGCCAGAGAGCCTTTTTCTCGAGGAAACTTAAACATGTGTTTAACCAGAGGGCTTTATTTTTCGTTGTTTTTTGTTCTGTGTTTTTTTTTTCCTGAAGATCGTCTCTTCAAGAAGGTTTCTCTTCAAAAGACAGAGACACATCAAGACGTCCTTTCCCGACCACAAAGCCATCAGTTTCCACCCCAGTCTCCCGTCCCGGCCTGTAACTTACACGGCGCCTCCGTTCCTATCTGTCATCATCACCGCCACAGCCCAGCCTTCGAATTCATCGTTTCCAAGAACTGGCTTCGTCCCGCTCTTCCGGTGCTCGCCGGCCAGAATGTCTCCCCACAAACTCCTGCCCCCACCCCTTGCCCCCGTGGGCATGATCGCGCTGAACATTACTGGAGATCTCGTCACAGCCCTTCAGAAGCAATCAGGGCTGCCATGTGTCACTGTCACCCAGCGCCGGGGAGGACGGATGGGGACAGAAAGGAGCCGGCCTGCGCTCTCCACGCCACAGATCAGGTGCCGGGCGCCACCATAGCAGCCCGCCTGGGTGGGGAGGGCATCACCCGTGTCCCCAGCCTCCCAGGTGACCCAGTGACACCGACAGCAACTCTGGAAGGGTGGAGGACAAGCCCAACATCTGGACTTCAATGGTCATTCCTCCTGTGGTCGCAGGATCCACCCACCCAGTTCCCACCCCCCGTGAGGCCTCCTACTCAGTGCCCAGAGGGACCCCTGCGTGACCCCCACCTTCAGCCCATCATGCAACAGGCCTTCCTTCCCCTGGCTGTGGCACCGGTTTTCCTCCGGTACCTGGGACCCAGGTCTTTGCTCCGGCTAGAGCCTTCAGTCTTCTCTGCTCTGGCCGGAGCACCTCTCCTGTAGCTCTCTCCACCACCGCCCTCCTCCTCATAGCAGGCATCCCGCCTGCTGCTCTGGCCTGTGTATGCAAATTAACATGCCATCTTGTTTGGGTTCATTTGCATGCTCACGCCTGCTTGGCTGGTGAGCATTGCAGAGGTATGGTCAATTTGCCTACTTCTCTTTTATTAGTGTAAACTAGAGGCCCAGTGCACGAATTCATGCAGGGGTGGGGTCCATCAGGGTGGCCCATGGGAATCAGGTCCCAGCCTCACAGCCCCACAGCCCCACCTGGCACCCCGCCTTGGCCTGGCACTGCCCACTCACCTGCTCCACCATCCCGCCACCATCCCACTCTCATGGGGGCCCATCGGGGCTGGCAGCACCTCCACCTCTGCCCGCTGCCAGCGCTGCCGACACCCACCACGTTCCACACCACCCCCTCGTAGTCAGTACATGTCATAGTGAGTGGTCGAACTCCCGGTTGGACAATTTGCATATTAGGCTTTTATGATATAGGATTAGTCCAACAACTGCCATCCCCCAGAAGGATAGTGGAAGGGAGAAAACTGTGATGCTCGCCCCTTCATTCAGGGCTGAATGTGGACCACAGGATGACCTGGGCACTCTGGAGCCATCCCTCACGTGCTCCGCACACACAGTCCCGGGCTGCGCTCCCACCTGCCTGGCCACGGAGCCGCAGCACTGTGAAATATGAGGCAAGGCCACGTTCACGGGCGGGCATTCATCTCCAGGCCTATTGGCAGACGCATTCCTCCACGTTATTTTATTACTTCCAGGGAGCGGTCACTGAGCGCCGTTCCACGCCTGTTGTTGTCACAAGCGCGGTCGCACATAAAGCAGGCCAGCCCCGCAGGAGAAAGGCATCCGTCATCTCCGAACGGTTTCCTGGAGACGGCGGTGCTGATGGCGTTCTGGAACTCGCCTTTTCCAGGAAGGAAAGCCTGCAGTGTGGAAGCTTCCTTCCCGGCCATTTCAGCCAGGGCTCTGGGGTCGCCCGGAGGTTCCTGTGAGCAGTGTGGGGAGAGGGGGCTGGTGGGCCCCACCCAGGCCCGGCAGCTGTTCCGGGGCCACGTCGAGGTGCTGAGCTCGGACTCAATGGACCGGCCCCTGTGCTGGCCTCAGCCACCCTGTGCTCAGTGTCCCCCCTCTTCCTGCAGTTTCCGGGCGGGACGCCAACCCTTTTTCCAGCCTCAAGGTCGCCTCCCCTCTTCTCATTCCCCTGTTCCAAAGAGACAGACCTGGCCTGGCCGGTGTGGCTCAGTGGTTAAATGCCAACCTAGGAAGCAGGAGGTCCCAGTTCAATTCCCGGGCAGGACACGTGTCCAGGTGTCGGGCTTGAGTCCCCTGAATGGGGCATGCGGGAGGCAGCAGATCAACGATTCTCCCTCATCACTGATGTTTCTCGCCCCCTTTTCTTTCCTCTCTGAAATCAATAACAACAACATTTTTAAAGAGACAGACCTGGTGTCAGCTTGCTTCCCTTCCTGGGCCTCGGTCTCTCAGTCTTTAAAATGGGGATGGAAACCATGCCAGGGCAGGGTTATTTGTGCTTTTTGCTTGGACTAAGGATCAAAGCAGACGGTGGCGGTGGACCGGGGTTGTAAATTCCATGGTTCCTCCCTTCCCACCCTGGCACGCTCAGAAATCTAGTTTTCAGCCCTAACCGGTGTGGCTCAGTGGATAGAGCGTCAGTCTGCGGACTGAAAGGTCCCAGGTTCGATTCCAGTCAAGGGCATGTACCTTGGTTGTGGGCACATCCAAGGTACATGCCCCCGACCGGAATGGAACCCGGGACCTTTCAGTCCGCAGGCCGACTGAGCTCTATCCACTGAGCCACACTGGTTCTGGCCAGGCTTTCATTTTTAAGTAACACATGTCTTCGTATTCCTTCTCAGGGACATTTTTAAGCTTAAAAGGAAAAACTTTGAAAATCGCATTAAAAGTTGAATCACTGTGCCTCCCCCTCGAAACCAGAATGTGTTTTTGCCAACGACGGAAACACCGGACGCCTTCCCTCCGCCGTCCAGCTGTCTGACTGACACGTTTTCGGGGACCGGAGACGGCGGGGCTGCGTTTCCGTCGCCGCGCGTTCTAACGAGCTTCGGGCGGCGGTCCTCCGGCTCTGGGAACTGCCATCTGTCCCTCCGTCTCTCCTCCGTCCGGTGTCTGTGGTCTGCTCACCTGCGAAGATCCGCCCCCTCCCCCGACACCCCAGCTTTGCTTCTTCTCTGTCCGCGCCCTCCCCAGCACACCCCCGTGTCCGCCAGGCTCCATATGGGGCTGCTCTGAGTGCCAGATCCTGCGATCGATCGGGAGAGTCTGCCACGTACGGACCATGTGCGCGGGAGGGGCAGGAGCCAGAGGCCGGGGCCACGTGGACGGAGGCAGAGCTGGGGACAGGCCAGCTTTCTACCCCTCCCTGGGGGGCCCACACCCATCTCCCCGTTCCAGGGCCAGCTTCCTCCTGCTCCCTGTCCCCACTCCCTGCTGGCACCCCTGACCCTCTGCCTCCTGCACGCCTCCACCTGCTCGCTCTCTCTCGCTCTCTCTCTCTCTCTCTCTCTCTCTCTCTCTCTCTCTCTGCCAGGGCAGCCGCCTCAGCAGCGGCGAGCAGCGGCCACGGGAGCCGATGCATGATTCCCCGGAGGCTCTGGGCCCGGAGCGAGCGCCCGGGGAGCGGGGTCAGGAGGCCCCCAGAAGTGCTTCGGTTCAGAGAACATCCTCTCGCTGAGGCGCATCTGCGCCCTTTGGGACTCGCGTTAGAGAGAATCAGATGTGCCGCTGTTTCCAAAACAGCTTCTGAGTGTGCACAGTGCCGGGGGGGGGGGGGGGGGGGGGGGGGGGGGGGGGGGGGGGGGGGCGGGGGGGATGGGAGGACGGAGTGGCCAGGGCTGGTGAGGCCCTGGGCTGCTCAGCTCCACTCCGGCTTTGTCTTTGAAGCACAAAGCGCCCCGTGTGCACTGGGGCAGCCCTCCTGGACATGGGGAGCAGGGAGGCCAGCCTGGGCTGGGGGTCAGGGAAGAGGGGGTGTATGGGGGAGCCAGCACCACCGCCGCTGAGCCTCCACACCCACTGCCACCAGGAGAGCTCTCTCTCTCCGCTGGGTGGCCGTTGCACCAACAGCATCCACTGGGCTGTGGGGACAGGGCCCCTCGCTGTTCCGTGCTGTGCGGACACTCGTGTCTGGGGCAGTTTTAGTTATGCAGGATGGACAGGTCCCGGAGGGGGACGCTGGTGAGGGTGGCCCGGCAAATGTGCAGATACTCAACTGTGCACGTACCATGGGTCAGGGGGTGCCCTGGGGCCGGGTTGCTCAGTGGTTAGGACTTTGCCACGTGCCCTGAAGGGTTGCGGGTTTGATTCTCGGTCAAGGGCAAGTGCCTGGGTTGCAAGTTCAACCCCAGTTCCCAATCGGGAGCATGAAGGAGGCAATCCATTGATGTATCTCACATCGATGTTTCTCTCTCTCTCTCTCCCCTTCCTCCCCTCCACTTCCACTCTCTAAAAATCAATGGAAAAAATATCCCCGGGTGAGAATGAACAACAGCAAAAATGAATGAGGTGGTAAATTTTATGTGTGTTTTATAATACATTCTCTTTTTTTAAATATGTTTTATTGATTTTTTACAGAGAGGAAGGGAGGGAGATAGAGAGTTAGAAACATCAACGAGAGAGAGACATCGATTAGCTGCCTCTTGCACACCTCCTACTGGGGATGTGCCTGCAACCAAAGTATCGAACCTGGGACCCTTCAGTCCGCAGGCTGACGTTCTATCCACTGAGCCAAACCAGTTTCGGCTATATATATATATTTTATTGATGTTTTCCAGAGAGGAAGGGAGAGGGATAGAGAGTTAGAAACATCGATGAGAGAGAGACATCCATCAGCTGCCTCCTGCATGCCCCCATTGTGGATGTGCCCGCCACCAAGGTACATGCCCTTGACCAGAATCGAACCTGGGACCTTTCAGCCTGCAGGCCAACGCTCTATCCACTGAGCCACACCGGTTTCGGCTTGTCTCCATCCTTCACCGCCCCCTCTCAGGCTCACGGAACCTGGCTCTGCTGTCGCCCTCGGATGGGTGCGTCCTGTCCACCGAGACAGAGGGAAGAATGGCAGATCCAGGCAGCCGAGACCGGCCTGGAGCCCCACAGCCCCAGGAGAGGGAGGGGCTCACCTCCCTCCTGGATCTTCGGGGGCTGAGACCTGGGCGCTCCCCGAACTCCACGCCGAGACGGCCCGTGTCCAGCCCTGACCCGAAAGGCCGAGCGATCTTCCGTCGTTGCAGTGAGGCAGCCGCTGAGTGTATGCCGTGCCACGCACCACGTCCTGGGGAATTTCTTCCATCGGAATCTGGAAGCTGGAGCCCCGGGGGCCTCTGATAAGCACTCGGTTAATAAGCAGCAGACACCCCCTCCCGGCCCCGCGGCCCCTCCGGCTCTGCCGAGTAATTAGATTGCGTCCCTGTTTCTCACCAGCCCCGCTTCCTGCATCTCTAAGCAGCCCCGCGCCCGCTGCGGGGAGCGAAGAGGCGAGGGAGGCGGCTGCTGGGCTGGAGCACAGACGAGTCCTCAGACGGCCCTGGCCACCGCCTCCACCGCTCACCCCGCGCCGCTCCCGGCGGGCGCCTCTCGCTCAGGTTTCCAATATGCTTTTGACAACACGTTTCTTGTTTTTTGCCTTTGAAAGGGGTCAACACGCAGTTCCCGCCTGGGGATCCTCGGGGGACAGGCAGGAGAGCCCGTTCAGATCCAATCTCCACAGCCCGGTGGGTAACTCCGGACGTGTGATGGGACCTGCCGAGCTGTGTCTCTGCCCCCAGATTGGGGGCAAAGGGGACTCCCTGACTCACGGCTCTCGCCCCCACACACACACACAGCACGGGGCTGGGGGGAGAGGAGAAGCACCATTCGTGGCTGAGCATGACCGTGCGGCTGCGAGGATCGCTGGCGACCTGCGTGGGCTGCCGCTGAGAGGAGAGGAGAGGGGAGGGGAGGAGAGAGAAGGAGAGGAGAGGAGATAGAGGAGGAGGGAAGGGGAGGGAAAGGGAGGGAAGGGGAGAAGATAGAGAAGCTTGTCTCTGCCACGTGGTCTGAGCTGGGGATGGGACAGCGGCCACCCCCACATGGCCTGGTGAGGGCTGGCTGAGCAGAGGGTGGCCCAGCTTCTAGGGCTGTTGGGGCACCACAAGCTGACACCCCGGGAGTGGGGTGGGGGGAGGTGTGGGATCTGCCCCGAGGGAGACTTTCTGAGCAGAAACCAGACCCCTTCTAGGGCCCAGCTGGATCAGTGGCAGAGCCACAAAGACGATAAACCAATGATACCCATTCAGCCCTGGCCGGTGTGGCTCAATGAATAGAGCGTCGGCCTGCGGACTGGAAGGTCCCAGGTTGGATTCCTGTTAAGGGCACGTTCCTGGGTTTTGGGCACATCCCCAGTAAGGGGTATGGAGGAGGCAGCTGATCAATGTCTCTCTCTGATCCGTTTCTAACTATCCCTCTTGCTTCCTCTCTGTAGAATCAGTAAAAAATACAAAAAATAAAATAAATAGAAATATCCGTTCAACTTCAAGTTTTGCATGACTGTGTCCAATTCCCCCCCAAGAAATGCCACATCTTGACGCCAATGAGACTTGAAGGGAGAGGACTTGAATGTGAAGTAGCAGGTCCAAGGTGGAGAGGGATATACAAATGTGCCTTCCTCCCTGGAGCCAGTGCCCCCGCCCCCCTCCAAGATATGGGAAAGGAAGCCCCCTCCCCCACAGAGGACTCCCTGTCATGACCGTGAACCCCAAATCAGCTCCTCAGAGAAGGACTTGGTACATCGGATGGTGCCTCTTTTTTTTTAAATTAATGTTTTACAGAGAGGAAGGGAGAGGGATAGAGAGCTAGAAACATCAATGAGAGAGAAATCCATCAGCCACCTCCTGCACGCCCCCTACTGGGGATGTGCCCGCTACCAAGGTACATGCCCTTGACCGGAATCGAACCTGGGACCTTTCAGTCTGCAGGCCAACGCTCTATCCACTGAGCCAAACTGGTTTTGGCAGATGGTGCCTCTTGAAGGTAGGTCAAGGAGAATGGTGCCTGCAGCTCCCATTGGGAGAGCATTGCCCGGCGGGCGTTCAGGGGGCGCCCGATGGATGATGGGTGATGGAGAGGTGAGTGGGGTACAGAGTGGTCCCTCCCACACACCAGCACCATCGCCGCCTGCCCAGGGTGGCCCGGGCGCAGAAGAGCGGTTGGAGGAAGAGGCAGGGAACAGTCGGCCTCCCACGAATAATTCCTGCCCGCCCTCCTCCGATAAAATATGGGAGCGATTCCGGGGAACATTTTGTGCTTTAGCGATTCATTTAACTCTCCCTCCAGGGGGCCAGCCCCGGTTCCCTTCCAGATGTTCGGGGAGTTCCGTGAATAAATCTGCAGCCATCAAGACGAGCCGCTCCTCCCCACCCCCCCTCTTCCAGCCCCGGGGAGCCGGCCTCGCTCATACAGCCTGGAAGTGGGGACCCACACAAGACGTCCTGGCCTCCTGCTGGAGTGACCCCCAAACTGCCAGAGGAGCCGAGTGCCCAAGTCCCTTCTCCTCCAAGGACCTTCCTCCGTCAAGTTCAACCCGTCGTCCCCTGGCGGGGCCTTGAGAGGGGGGCGGTCTCCCCACCCGCCCAGCGCCCAGCCGGAGAGCAGGAGGAAGGACCCGCAGGAGCCACCGCGGCGGCCGCTGTCCCCCAGACGCTGGCACAGTCCCTTCGCCAGGCTGTGACCCCCTGTGTCCGCAGGCCGATGCTCTATCCACTGAGCCAAACCCGGTTTCGGCTGTGAGTGGGTTCTTTAAAAAGAGGAGCTCCAGCAGCCCGGATGGAGGGGGTGTGGCTGGTTTGGGGGTGTGGGTGGCGTCCGGGTTTCGTCTATGTGCAGACAGGATTTCAGAGCGTCTCTTGACCCATCGGGGTCGCGGAGTGGCCTGGTCTGAAGTTGGGGAGCCGGGAGGTTGTGTGTGCCCACGGGAGAAGGCCTGCCCTCTTCCTCACCTGTCATGCCCGGCCCAGCTGCCCTCTTCCCCTGAGGTCTGTCCTCCGGAGAGTCCCCGCGTGACCCTGCTCTGTGGACCCCGCCTCCAGCTGAGAAACCCACTGGGCTTGGAGCTGCCGGGGTCTGGCCCCCACCTCCCGCCGCCCTGGCGCGTCCCGGCCGGTTTTATACCAAGTCAGCATCTATGGCAGCGGTGCCCCCTCCCGGAAAGCAGACTCCCGTGGGCGGAGAGAGAAACACAGCTCTTAAGGAAGAGAGGGAGCGCTAAGAGCGGAGACTGATCTGAAGTGAGAATGTGAGCGAGGCCAGGAAGACACGCGGGTGAGCGAGGCCGGAATGTGCCGGAAAGGAGATCTGAGAAAACAAGATGCAGCTCTCCCACCCAGCAAGCCCTGTGACACCACCCCCACCTCCCCAGGCCGTGCCCCCAAAGCCTCGCCATCCCCTGCCTGGAGGTGGCGCCTGCCCTGGTGGTTCTTTATTTCCAGGTTTAAAAAATAATAATAATAGAGCCGAAACCAGTTTAACTCAGTGGATAGAGCATCAGCCTGCGGATTGAAAGGTCCCAGGTTTGATTCCGGTCAAGGGCCTGTACCTTGGTGGCAGGCACATCCCCAGTAGGAGGTGTGCAAGAGGCAGCTGATTGATGTCTCTCATCGATGTTTCTAACTCTCTATCCCTCTCCCTTCCTCTCTGTAAAAAAATCTATTTTAAAAAGAAAAAATAGAATAACTCTTTGGTGCCTCTGGCAACCTCCATCCTCTCAGCCCGAGGTAAAGAGAGGTTACGGCTACTCTGGTTTCTTTTTTAAAAAGTCTCACCCCCTCCCTCGCTCCCTCCCTCCCTCCCTGTGCTCAGCCCTAGTCAGGTAGCAACTAGAAAAATTCCTTTTTACAGAAAACTGAGTGGCATTTCGGTCTCCAACCAAAAAGCTAGTTCTCTGCTAGTTCTCCAGTGAAAGCTTCCGTTGACGAGAATGCAGGGGTACACGTGAGAGTGAGGAAGTGGGGGGGGACCCAGAGCTGGGGGAGGGGCCTCGAAGAGAAGGCTGGACTCTCCCCTGGGGAAGGGGCTGGAGAGAGACAGGCAGACCCCAGGGCTCCCTCGGCCGGCTCCTCGTTTCGGGGTGGAGGGAGAGAGTCGGGCACCGAGAAGCAGATGGAGGCCTGTGGGGGCTGGAGGAGAGGGGCGCCTGGAGTCGTGGTCACGGAAAGGGGGAGAGCTAGCCCGTGGGAAGCGGGGGGCTGGCTTGCAGGCAGCCCCCTCCTCTGATGTCCCCGGCGGTGAGTGTAACGGGCGGGCAGGGAGCCGGCTGCCGGTGCCGGTCCCTGGAGGCGGGGCGGCGGCGTGTGGGAGAGGACCAGCCAGAGTGTGTCATCGCCGGGGGTGCTGGGTGCACTCAGCGGGGGTGCCAGCGGGAGAGGGCGAGGGAGTTGGCTAAATAAGGGACCGTGAGTAAGGAAGGGGGAACCAGGGAGGAGAGGATGGGCGCTCGGGGGAGGCCAGTGAGCGAGCAGTGGGGGTGGCGTGGAGCGGGGTAGAGGGGAGTGGTCACTTGGATCTCTTTTTTAGAACCTGGCAGGGCCCCGGTGTGACCGTGGGAAGGGCGGCTGGGAGGGAGTGCTGGGAAGGTCCCTGGAGGTGAGGACGTCAAGGTATCAGTCGATAGACCAGGACACGGGATGGCCACCCACGTGGGTCATTGAAAGGCACCCTCTCACAATCTGGATCCCCTAGCGGGTTCGGGGGAGGAGAGGGATCGGGCCTAAACCGGCAGTTGGACATCTCTCTCATAATCTGGGATTGCTGTCTCCTAACCACTGGCCTGCCTGCCTGTCTACCTGATCGCCCCTAACCACTCACCTATCAGCCTGATCGCCCCTAACCACTCACCTGTCAGCCTGATCGCCCCTAACCACTCACTTGTCAGCCTGATCAGGTGAGTGGCTGGCTTTTTTTTTTAATATATTTTATTGATTTTTTACAGAGAGGAAGGGAGAGGGATAGAGAGTTAGAAACATCGATGAGAGAGAAACATCAATGAGAAAGAGACATCGGTCAACTGCCTCCTGCACACCCCACACTGGAGATGTGCCCACAACCTAGATACATGCCCTTGACCAGAATCGAACCTGGGACCCTTCAGTCAGTCCGAAGGCCGACGCTCTATCCACTGAGCCAAACATGTTTCGGCTTTTTTATTTATTTATTTATTTATTTTTACAGAGAGGAATGGAGAGGGATAGAGAATTAGAAACATCTCCTACTGGGGATATGCCTGCAACTAAGGTATATGCCCTTGACCGGAATCGAACCTGGGACCTTTTAGTCCACAGGCCAATGCTCTATCCACTGAGCCAAACCAGTTAGGGCGAGTGGCTGGCTTTTGAGTGAGAAAGCAAGGGAACCGTCTCAGAAGCAGCAGGAAGGATACTGCCCTAGCTCAGATCCTGCAGGTAGCGGGGGAAGGCGGGGTGGTGTAAGAGAGGAGAGGCCCCCACGGGAGAGGGCGTGGAGCCAGGCGAGGAGCCAGGGAAGAGGGAGCAGAACCTGCCCAGAAGAGGCCGTGCCTGGAGGGGGGGCTTGCTGGCCACAGATCCAGCGCGGCCCTCCGTCCATCCAGGCTGAGAAGGGGAGAAGGATGAGGGAGTGGGGAGATGGGTGGTCAGGTTAGAGAGGAAAGAGGACCCATGACCTGGAGGTCTGATCCCGTGGGGGTGGCAGAATGAAGAAGGCAAGCAAGGCATGATGGGAAATAGCCCAGGATGGCACCCGAGGAGAGAGGACCTTTTCAAGCTGTGGGGGTTGGACCGTGGGAGTTTCAGGCCGACTGCTAGGGTGACGGCGCCCCCTGGTGGCGGAGGCAAGTGAGGCTCTGCAGCTGCCCGCCCCGACCTGGCACCAGGCACCTGCCACTGAGGGGCCGGGTGTCCCTAGCAACAAACGCCATGGCAACGAAGCCCAGGCGCCCAAAGGGCCCCGGTCTTTCCCAGGACCGTCCCCTGTGGAGGATTCCAGCCCCATAAATCCATCGCCGGGAATAAAACCCAGCGCTCGCCCGAGGCCTCATGTCTCCCCGGCCTCTGTCCACGAATGACTTTACCACCTGTGACCCTCGAGGAGGAAGTGGGTCTCCCTCCACGTGGCAGGATCTCTCATTCGGGAGAGACCCCGGTGTAAGGCATAGGAGCGTAGGGCTCCAGCATCCGAATTTCCCTCCAACATTTCATTATAAAAATTCCAACCTCAGGCCGAGACCGGTTTGGCTCAGTGGATAGAGCATCGGCCTGCGGACTAAAAGGTCCCAGGTTCCATTCCGGTCAAGGGCATGTATCTTGGTTGCGGGCACATCCCCAGTAGGGGACGTGCAGGAGGCGGCTGATCGATGTCTCTCTCTCTCTCTCGATGTTTCTGACTTTCTATCTCTCTCCCTTCTTCTCTGTGAAAAATCAATAAAATATATTAAAAAAAATTCCAACCTCAGTAAAAATGTGAAAGAATGTCATAGTCCATTCCTGTATTCCCACCACCTGGATTCCCTAATTAACGTTTTATTATACTCACCTGATCACGAGTCTCCCCAACTCTCCCTCCCTCTACCCATCCACCAAGCCCTGTTGTTGTGGTTTGTGTGTTTGTTTGATGCATTTCACATCAGCGCGTCTCATTCCTAACCCCTGTAGCATTATTAACCAGAGGCCGCTGTTTGGTGATATGCATACAATGAATGGAAACACATATTTTTTTAACTTATTTTTTAAAGAGAGGAAGGAAGAGGGATAGAAAGTTAGAAACATCAATGAGAGAGACAAACATCGATGAGCTGCCTCCTGCACGTGCCCGCCACGAAGGTGCATGCCCTTAACCAAAATCGAATCCGGGACCTTTCCGTCCGCAGGCCGACGCTCTATCCACTGAGCCACACCGGGCTCGGCGAAAGGCACACCTCTTAAAGGCGCCACTCCATCGCTTTTGACGAGTGCACACACCGGGGTACCCCATATTCCCATGAGGACAACAGCACCGTCACCCCAGGAAGGTCCTTCCTGCCCCTTCCCGGTCTCCATCCACCCCCTCCTGCTCCCCAGACAGCCACTCTTCCGATTGTTCCCAGCGGAGACGAGGCGTTGCCGGTTCTAGAACCTCATTTACCCGGAGCTAAAAGCAGCATCTGACTTGGGGAAGATGCGCAGGTGGTTCTGATGGGCCTGCAGGGCTGGGAACCAACCGCCTGGGTTCCGGCCTTCCTCCGGTGAGAGGTGAGGAAACTGAGGCTCAGAGCAAACCGGCCTTCCACCAGAGCTAACCGGCTGCAGAATGGACTGGAAGAACCCGGACTGACAGACTAATGGAGCAGGAGCTTGGAGTGAGTAGCCAAGGGAGGGCCCCCGAAACCGGTGTGGCTCAGTGGCTAGAGCGTCGGCCTGCAGACTGAAGGGTCCCAGGTTCCATTCCGGTCAAGGGCATGTGCCTTGGTGGCAGGCTCATCCCCAGTGGGGGGCATGCAAGAGGCAGCTGATGGATGTTTCTCTCTCATCGATGTTCCTAATTCTCTATCCCCTCTCCCTTCCTCTCTATAAAAAATCAATAAAAATATTTTTTTAAAAAAAAAAATAGCCCTGGCCGTCTTGGCTCGGTGGATAGAGCGTCAGCCTGCGGACTGAAGGGTCCTAGGTTCGATTCCGGCCAGGGGCACATGCCTGGCTGGTTGCAGGCTGGATCCCCAGTGGGATGCATGCAGGAGGCAGCCCATCAATGATTCTCTTTCATCATTGATGTTTCTGTCTCTCTCTCCTTCTCCCTTCCTCTCTGAAATTAATAAAGAATTTTTTTTTTAAAGAAAAGTCACGCCCTTTCTCCCGCTGACTCACAGTCCTGGCCCCGAACGGAAGAGCCACCGGGTGCTGGTTTCGCCTCTGTGCTCTCCGACTCCTCCTGCGCCTTCTCCTCAGGACCCAGTGGTAGCCGGGTTCTTGGAAACGTGTGGCCTCACACAGTGGCTGCAGTGTGGAGGCGGGTTTGTCTAACATTTGGGGAGTAGCGTTCCGTGTCCTTGAGGGACACATTTTCAATATCCTAATGAAAGTCAGCGGGAAGATGAGACTCCGCGTACGGAAAATTACTTTAGGGACAGATGTTCCATATCTTTTTTTACTTTAAAAAAAAAAAACACATGGGGTTGTTATTAAAAAGCAACTTGATTCAATTATGTTCATTTCCTTCTTTATTTTATTCTCTCTCTCTCGTTCCGGGTAGGTTTGAAACGACTCTAGGAAGAACACAATGCGGCCGAAGGAAAGTAAACACACAGGTATGCGGGCTGGACAGACACCCCCCCCCCTCAAGTGGCTCAGGTATCACAGCGAAGCTTTACGTTTGGCCTAAGCTCCCAGCAGCTGCACGGAAGAGGGGCCCAGTCTTTTTTTTTTTTTTTTTAATATATTTTATTGATTTTTTACAGAGAGGAAGGGAGAGGGAAAGAAAGTCAGAAACAACGATGAGAGAGAGACATCAGATTAGCTGCCTCCTGCACGCCCCCACACTGGAGATGTGCCCGCAAGCAAGGTCCATGCCCCCGACCGGAATCGAACCTGGGACCTTTCAGTCCGCAGGCTGACGCTCTACCCACTGAGCCACACCGGTCTCGGCGAGGCCCAGTCTCTGAGCGAGGTGCATTTGGGGAAAAGAGGAAGCCTGTCGCTTCCTGGGGGAGCAGGGCTGTTCCCAGGCCTTGGCAAGCGATGGGGCTTCTGATCACAGAGGGAGCGCTGTGTGACGCAATGGCCGTGTCCTGGACGTCCCGAGAGTGGAGAGGACAGAATGGCCCCCGGGGCCGCCTCGTGGTCCATGCTGCCATCCGGCTGCCCTCGAGTGTCTCCTTGTGACCAAGTGAAGTCTTTAAGACACTTAACTGTGGGCACCATCCCTCCATCAATGACTCCCCCATCCATATTCTCCCAACTCTGGACTAGTAGGTTCAACGCTTCACACACCCATCTCTTCTTGGGCTCTAATCCATGTTTTTTTTTTTTTTAATGTCTCTTTTTATTTTTAAATTCTCACCAGAAGATATAGATATGTATTGTTGTTGTTTTATTGATTTTTCAGAGAGAGAGGAAGGGGGAGAATGAAAGGAAGGGAGAAAGCAGGGGGAGGGGAGAGAGAGAGA
>PVJN01046181.1:0-16555 GCA_004026805.1 Lasiurus borealis
CCCTGAGGCCACCCAGCCCTTCCTTACCTTGGCCAGAGCCATGTATGGGAACTTGTCCATGGCCAGGGGGGTCTCAGGTCCCAGCTTGCCATTCATCTGAGCCTTTAAGATCCGAGCTGCACTCACTGTGGGCACCCCCATCCCTGAAAGAGTGGAACCCTGTCAGGTCTGAGTCCGCAGGCAAGGCTGTGTCCATAGGTAGCTCTGGGTACCAGGACTGTGGGGCTCTGGGAACGGACATGCCATGCACACTCACCGTCCCCCAGGAAGAGAATGAGGTTCTTGGCGGCAGTTCGGATGGGCTGCAGCTTCTTGGCGGCGTCCAGAGCCTGGGCTGCCTGGTGGTTCCAGAAGGTTGGGTCTTTCTCCTCAGCTGGCCAAGGGGAGAGGGCGGTCAGGTCTGCCTGGGGGGAGCGCCCCATGTGTGGGCCCGCTGGTAGGGGCCCCTTACCTGGAATAACTCCAAGGGAGAGCTGTATCCTCAGGCCCAGCAGCAGCAGCAGCAGCACGTGGGGTCCCTGCATGCCTGCGGATGGTGGGCCGGCGAAGGAGCAGGGACTGCAGAGCTGGGACCTGGTGAGGCTGGAACTTGGACAAGGCTGAGCCACTAGGGCATCTGCAGCAGGGCAAGTTCTTTGGGCTTAATCAGGGGAGGACTTTAGCCCTGGCTATAAAAGTCTCCATGTCCCTCCAATGACCCGGGCAGCTCCCCTGACCCCACCCCTGCCTGCTTGCAGAAGGCAGGTGGTAGCGGGTGGCAAAGTTTTGAGGCCTGAACAAGGTGGACCCTGCTGTCTGCCAAGGTAGGTGGAGTCAGGGGATAGATGCCTGCCGGAAGCTAATTCCAGCATGTCATAAATGCAAGAAGTTTCATCAAAAGGTTGATGGAACCTTGAGAATTGCCTGCTGGAAATGGTTAAGGGCATTTCCCCACACCTAAAGATTTGCATGAATAATTGCTTGCTGCCAGATAGCTGAGGGCATCTCAATCTACATGTTATTGCCTCCTACTAGCCAAACACCTGAACAGCCATAGGCAGTTCCCCCAATCTGACAATGGATTCTGTATACTAAACCTTGCCTTTGATCTATATATCTACTTTTCCTTAGGACAATTTGTGTTAATAAAAAGCAAGGGGTCCTGAGACAAGCAGAACTTGGTTCCTATAGTCAAACTCCTCTGACCCCCCCAAATGCCTTACAAAATTATGCTTCATCTCTAAAATTCTTAATAATTTACAGCAGCCCTTTCTCCAGATTCCTAAACCCTTCCAGATGCTGGGTGAGAATCCCAGCAGGTGCCCTCAGGGTGAAGAGCATTTGCAGGGTCCTGATGTGGCCACCCCAACTTTCTGCTCCCACAGTCCTAGGAACCCATCACTCTTTCATAGGACCTGATTTTGTTCTATGTTCCCCTTGAGAACTGGGCCCAGGCTCAGTTCTGGGTGTGGAGGGAGGTGGGGTATATATGGACAAAATGGACAATAATCTCACAGGGTGAGCTTATAAATTCCTAACCTGGCAGTTAATGGGTGAGCATATATCACCTTTAGTAAAAGGTTTATTTTTGCCTGACGCAAATCCTAATTATTGTCTCTGTGCACCTAGGTTAACACACCTTTGAAAGGTCTCTTTTCAGACCCCTCAGAAGAAAAACCACCCTTAAGAGAGCACATAATCTGTTAACTATCCTGTAACCCGATTTTGCCTTGCTTTCTCTTACTTTCACATAATCTTCCTTATGTTTCCTCCTTAATTCCTAATGTATAAAGAAAGCTATAGATAGAAAGAAAGGAAGGAAGAGAGAGAGAGAGAGAGAGAGAGAGAGAGAGAGAGAGAGAGAGAGAGAGAGAGAGAGAAAGGAAGGAAGGAAAGAAGAAAGAACCTGCAAACGACATTCTAAGAAGCATTTTTTTCTCAGTCTGTTGAGATCTTACCTCCAGATATATGCTTTTGTTTGGCTCAAATACTTTTTAATAAAAATCATCTGCAGGTTTGGACATTCTTACATGGGTATTAGTTGGCTCAGCTGACAGGATTCTTAATAAGCCCACCCAGGCCCACCCTGCACCTGGCCAAGGTGTTAGGTATCAGTGTGCCACTGTGCTCCAGGGCTCTTTGACCCTCACTAGGTAAATTTGGGTGAGTCTCCTCTTGAAATCCTTAATCTACCTGCTTCAGGTAGTGGTTCCTGGCTTTATTTGAGTTGTTCTATTTATTATTATTTTTTCATTGATTTTAGAGAGAGGAAGGGAGAGAGAAACATCCATGTGAGAAACATCATTGGGTTGCCTCTTACACATGCCCTGACTAGGGGTCGAACCCGCCACCTTTCAGTGTACGGGACAACTCTCCAAACAACTGAGCCACACCGGCCAGGGCTATTTGAGTTGTTCTTAACTGGCTCAAAATAAAAATAAAAATTAACGTGGGAAATTGTACATTCAAGGCTGACAAGCCCCATGACAGCCCGCCTCCCTTCAGCACCCTGGCAAGTTTCAGGTGCAATTTGTACGAAGCCTCGACTTGAGAGTGTTTACAGAAATGGAGAGAATTAGATAAAAGTGGTAGCGGCTGAAGATGGGCAACAACGGTATCTTCAGATACAGAACCACTAAGCTACTTTTTGTGTGCTTAATGGGAGAAATTGGGCTCTGGAATGGAATTGCATGAATGGGACACTAACCTTGATTAGAAAACAGAAGTCTGTACAAGGAGAATGGGAAAGCTTTCCTCTGGGACTTTAAGAGAATTTTAAAGACTGTTTCCGAACTGTCAGAGAACACTTTTTTCTCTTCAAGGAAGTTAGCCAGAAACTTAGAAACTGTCTCTGAACTAAAGAAGGCTTCTGAGGCTGCCCAGAACCAACACCCCACTTCACCCTTCCTCTATCTGCCCGCTCCTTTCTGAGCTCCCTTTTCTGGGCTTGCTCCCCTTTTTTCACCTCCTCTTTCCTCCTCCTTACTATCACCCTCTACTGGCTGAGGGGAAAGTTAAGAATTAAAAGACAGAACAGAATAGAGCTAGAAAAAAACAAAAGCAAAAACACAAATCATTGTAGCTCTGCTTAGAGAAAAGCCAGTCTCAGGATGAGGGGAACCAGCAATAATTTGCTCTCATGGACCAAAGCAGAATTAAGGAATCTAACTACAGATTTTCCTGATCCTCTTTAAGATCCTTTCGGGTTTGCAAAAGAATTTTATTTAATTGTTAGAATATATGATCCTGGATATTCTAACCTGTTTCAACGAATACAACTACCAGTTTCTGAGAGCAAAGCAGCAGAATAACTAAGTAAGGTATGCTGTAAAACTCCTAGAGAGGATTAAAAAAAAAAAAAAATTGCAGAGAATTAAGCCCATTGGCTTCACCAAGCCACCCCTGAGATTTCCTACTACCCCCAGAATATAGATTGGATAAAAATCCAACAATATCAATGAAAACATACTTGATTTATTTGAATGTTTTGAAAAAAAGTTTCAAACAACATTCAGGATCGTCTCCAGTTTTAAGGAACATCAGAATGACCCAATGCTTATCAGCGTTTTTGGAAGGATTAGATGAGGAGCTTGTAACTCTGATTGAACATGAATTAAACTGGTCAACCACATATGTTAGCAATTCTGGTCCATCACTTATTTGAAACTATTCAAAGCCAGAAAAGGATAAAACTAAAATTATGAATGTACAGCTCCAGCAGCTAAGCAATCAGGTCAGACTTCCCCAAAGAACTTTCCAATGAGGTCAAAAGAGAGTCTCTTTTTACTGTAAAAAGCCATATTGTCTTAAGGAAAATTGTCAAAAATTGAAATGGAATTTAGGAAAAAAAAGGAGAAGGAGAGAGGAGCTTCTCTAAGGGTTATGAGACCTTCTTACCAAGGCTTCATGAGAAATTGAAATTACTCCCAGGCCAGTGTTGCTCAGTGGTTGAGCATCAACCCATGAACCAGGAGGTCACGGTCCAATTCTCAGTCGGGGCACATACCTAGGTTGCAGACTTACTCCCCAGTTTAGCGGGGAAGCAACTAATCAGTTTCTCTCTCACACTGATGTTTCTCTCTCCCCATCCCCCCCACCCCCCGCCTTTCTTCTCTCTCTAAAAGACAATAAAGACATATTCTCAGGTGAGGATTTAAAGGTATTCCCAGACATCCTGTGGTTCTAAATCCTTGTATCCTATTATCAGCCATTCCTGTGCATTGCCAATATTTTTTAAAAATATATTTTATTGATTTTTTACAGAGAGGAAGGGAGAAGGATAGAAAGTCAGAAACATAGATGAGGGAGAGACATTGATCAGCCACCTCCTGGGGACGTGCCCACAACCAGGTACATACCCTTGAACCTGGGACCTTTCAGTCCACAGACCGACACTCTATCCACTGAGCCAAACTGGTTTCAGTGCCAATATTTTTCATAAGATCTCTGTTGTGCCTTCTTTAGCATTCCTGTAGAAAAGACAGTCAATCGCTCTTTACCATCACCTGGGGGAGATCTCCCATTTACTTGGACTGTAATATGAAGGGATATACGGAAAACCACTCATTTTCCCAGCTCCTTCTGGGCAGAACCAAGCAGCTCTGAAACCGGAACACGTTGATGGTGTTGGTTTTATAGTTCCAGTGAAGTCCCCTTCCCGAAAGGACATCCTGGAAGGTTGTCAAGAGGACCCTAAGCCACTTCCGTGTGGTGGCCACAGGCTCTGGCTGTGCTCTGGTCCAGCTGCAACCACTCACAGTGTTTCCTGGTCAGCTACAGGCACACCTGGCACAACAGCTCTGCCCTGCACTCCGGGACCACGGGTATGCAGCCTGAGTGGGCACTGTCCTGGGCCAACACTTTCTCCTGCCATCGGAGAGCACAAAACCCCAAAGAAGGTCCTGGATGAAGTCTCCTCAGATGCCTCCACCGGTCGCCTGCCCAGGCTGCTCAGATGCCCTTGCACCTCCACCGGGGCTGTCTCCATTTCCCAGGCCCCAGGTCCAGGGATGCCCCCATAGAGCTTTTGGCACCTTTGTCCTCTTATTGCTCCAGGACCCTACAGTGCCTGAGGCTCCACCAACAATAGTCCTTCTGTTCCTGCTGTTCCTACTGGAAAGTGGTGGGTGTGGGGGATACAGGCTGGAGGAAAATGAGCTCAGTGCTCAACATGCGGTAAGATCTTGGTTTAGGGCTCTGTGGTTGCACTAACCTAAGATCACGTCCTGGCTAGGCACTTGCTGTGTAGTGTGGACAAATAACTTTACCTCTCTGGACTTGAGATCATAAATGTACCTAACTCATAGTATAGTTTTGAGGATTTGCTGGGAAAGTAAAAAAAAAAAATAAAATAAAAAAAAAGTGGAATACTAATTAATCCTGAAAGACTCAGATGACTCCTAGCCTTTCCTCTTTCAAGACCTAGGAAACAGCTCAGGGGCGTTGTAGAGATATCTGGACATTGTCACAACTGGGTTCCAACCTTTTCATAATGGCCCAACCTCTACAGCCACATTGACATCAGATGGACTTGATCTCATTCAAGTAGAAGGGAAACAAAGTGTAGGAGCTCTAAAGGAAGAATTATCTGAAGTTCCAATTTTGGGACACCTTAATTATAAACTTTCTTCCCTTTTACACAGGAAAACAAAGGAAATGCGTTAGGAATTCTAACTCAGAAACACGGAGAGCGTCATAACTCTATAGAATATTATAGTCAGCAATTACACTCAATACCCAACAGGCTCCCTCACTCTGCTGCAACCAGGTTATGCAAACAAACATTTAACCATTTATGTTCCTCCTTATTCTGTTATATCTTTGCTAAACTCTCACCATTACTCAACTGGCTTCTTATGAAATACTCCTGCTTCGTACACCTAATATTACTTTTGTTCAGTGTAATAGTCTTAACCCAGAAACGTTACTACCTTCTTTACAGGATAGAAACACTGACCACCTCCTTGCTCCTGGAAAGATTTACCAGGTACAGGAAATTCCTATTGATAAGGCAGACTTATTTTTGTTTACAGATTGATCTTATCTCAAAAGGCGAACAGGAACATAACTCAGTCAAATATGCAATCACTTTCAGGTGGATATAATGGAAAGTTCTCATTTAGTTGAATTAAGATCTGACCAACAAACCAAGTAAATTGCTCTAACTAGCCCAGCTGGCATGACTCAGTGATTGAGCATCAATCTATGAACCAAAAGGTTATGGTTCAATTACCGGTCAGGGCATGTGCCTGGGTTGTGGGCTCAGTCCCCAGTGGGGCACGTGCAGGAGGCAGCTGATCAATGATTCTCTTTCATCATTGGTGTTTCTATCTTTCTCTCCCCTCCTCTCTGAAGTCAATAATAAATACAAATCAATTAAATTGCCCTAACTCAAGCTTGTCAGTTGGCCAAAGACCAAGTAGTCAGTATTTACATTGATAGTCACTGTGCCTTTGATGTACCTCATGACTTTAGAATGTTATGGAAGCAACAGGCTTCTTAACTTCCTTAGGGGTCATCTACAAAGAATGAGAAACAGGTTGAAGAATTATTAGATCATATACAGCAATCAAGACAACTAGAAATAATCAAGATTCCTAGACATTCTAAAGCTACCAGCAAACAAAAAGAAATCATTCAGCTGATGCAGAGCTAAACAAACAGCAGTAAGCAGTCAAATTATCTGGACTCAAGAATGTTCTTTGCTCCCTGCTAATAAAAGATTCTGTTTTAAAAATCAATAAATTAGTAGATGATTCATTTCACAGTGTGCTTCCAGGAAACGAAGACTTCAAAGACCATAGCTTATAATCAGCAGTTTTGTTTATTGGAAGAGATATCAAATAAAAGACTCTCCAACCTCATTAGAAAAGACCAGATCAGGTGTTACTAATGAATCCACATGCAACTAAACTTTTTTCTTTTTTAGTTTTATTGTTTTGTGCAACTCAATTTGAAGGGATTAACTCATGGATTCACATTTCTCACCTAAAAAAGATTCTGCCCCTGTCAGATGTCCACTTGCCTAAACTTGAAACAGATATCAGACTTCTCTAGGATGAGACGCTGCTGACAACAGAGGCAGACAGCAATCCCAAGACATTAACAAGGCCTGTGAATCTCCAGATTGATATTGCACTCAAAATCCATTTCCTTTTATTGTCTTTACCTGTTTACTGATCCCATATAATAAAATCCTAATATGCCAATCTACCAAATGGTGAGTGGATCGCACTGACCACCAGGGGACAGATGCTCAATGCAGGAGCTGCCTTGGTGGTCAGTGCGCTCCCACAGGGGCAGTGCCTCTCAACCAGAAGCCGGGTTTGAGCAGCAGAGGTGATGGGAGCCTCTCCCGCCTCAGCTGCAGATGGGTGGCAAGGAGTGAGAGATCCCAAACTGCAAGAAGGATCCCAGATTGCAAGAAGGATATCTGACTGCCGGCTTAGGCCCTCGGGGCCTAAGCTGACAGATGGATATACCCCAATAGGTCCCGGACTATGAGAGGGTACAGGCCAGGCTAAGGGACCCCCACCCCAATGCACGAATGTCATGCACTGGGCCTTTAGTAATACTATAATAGTTATACAGTAGAACCTTGTTTCTCAAACTTAATTTGTTCTGTAAGGCTGTTCAAAAACCGAATTCTTTTTCCCTATTAGGAATAATGTAAATTGAATTGATCTGTTTCAGACCCCCAAGTGATTCCCCGTGTTAACCTTTCTTATTTTCAGTATCTATTATACTGTTTAATGTGCAAATAAGCTCTTCAAAAACAAAAAGGACATGAACTGTAAATGAAAACTTAACAAAAAGGAAAGGAAATGTATAGTAAAAAATGAAAATGTAACAAAAATTATAAGCAGCACAAAAGAAAAAACACAGAAGTATTCACAGCATACTGTCCTGAGATTTTAACTGTGGTAAACTGACTCATATTCATGCATTTTCTTCTGTTTGTCACCTGAGAGATGTGTGACTGATCATACAGGTATCAGCATGAAAAGATTGTAAAGTTGAGAAGCGAATTGTTCGAGAAACGAGGTTCCACTGTACTTATTCTTTTTTTCTATACAGTTCAACTGTTTATGATTACTGAAGATGTACTAGTGTAAGATAACTGGTAATACTCTTTATGACTTATGTAAATGTTACACTAAATGCAAAATACAGAAAAATGAGACAGACTGAAAACCTAGGACCATATAGGTCACAAGATGGAAATGATCCAGAGTGTTTTTCACAATGAAGGCCATACAACCTGACTGCCATCCATTTACCTTCCTATTCCTTTGGGGAAAATTTGGCCTCAATTCACATTCGATCGTTACAGTATTTCCCCATCCTCAATGGCCCACCATTTCTACAAGAGGGTGATACTGAGACTTCCTAGGAATAAGTTTTCTGAACCCTGTAAGACCCACTATCCAACCAAAGTATTAATCATCAGTGCATTCTTCAGACTGATTTATGGCCACAAGGGGTAAGTGCAGGCTCATGTTAGAAATCCCTGGATTTTTCTACTGCAGCAGCTTCAGGGTAAGCAGAGCCCAGCCAGTGAGGAATCCTGCTCACAGTTATAAGATTGGATGTGACCATGAAAACTCTCCAGACACCAGGAATGAGTCACCTTGATGGCAAAGTATTGAAAAGAGCTCTTGTGAGTTTTCCTCCTTTTCTTTCTAACTTCCCTCCTAATTCAAGACCAAGGTCCTGACATGTCTTTTTTTTTTATTTTTAATATATTTTATTGATTTTTTTTACAGAGAGGAAGGGATAGGGATAAAGAGTTAGAAACATTGATGAGAGAGAGACATCGATCAGTCGCCTCCTGCACGCCCCTTACTGGAGATGTGCCTGCAACCAGGATACATGCCCTTGACCAGAATCGAACTTGGGACCTTTTAATCCACAGGCTGACACTGCATCCATTGAGCCAAACCGGTTTCGGCAATCCTGACATGTCTTGAGTGACAAGAGCTATCAGTCTTTACCCTCAATAAAAATCTTAAAAAACACACTTTCCATGTGTCCCTTCAAAATAAAGACAGCCGAAACCGGTTTGGCTCAGTGGATAGAGCATCAGCCTGTGGACTGAAAGGTCCCAGGTTCGATTCTGGTCAGGGGCATGTATTTTGGTTGCGGGCACATCCCCACTGGGGGGCGTACAGGAGGCGGCTGATCGATGTCTCTCTCATCGATGTTTCTAACTTTCTATCCCTCTCCCTTCCACTCTGTAAAAAATCAATAAAATATATATTAAAAAAAAAAGTAAAGACAAACAGATATTAGGAATGTTCCCATGGACACCTGACTTTGCGGCCAACAATGTGTTGGACAATACATTCCCTCATACCTACACAGTGAAAAAACTTGGAAGCAGAAACTATTATAAAATTTAGATAGTCCTGGTCAGGTAATTCAGTTGGTTAAAGCATTGTCCCAATATGCCAAATTTGTAGGGTTGATCTGTCAGGGTACATACAAAAAATACATACCATTGCTGAGACTGGTTTGGCTCAGTGGATAGAGCCTTGGCCTGTGGACTGAAAGGTCCCAGGTTCGATTCCAGTCGGGGGCATGTACCTTGCTTACGGGCACATCTCCAGTAGGGGGCATACAGGAGGTGGCTGATCGATGTCTCTCTCTTATCGATGTTTCTGACTCTCTATCCCTCTCCCTTCCTCTCTGTAAAAAATCAATAAAAAAATATATTTAAAAAAAATACATACCATAAAATTCACCCCTTTAAAGTGCACAGTTCAATGTTCTTTAGAATGTTTGAAGCTGTGTGGCCATCAACACTAATTCTAGAATAATCTATTTTTAAAATCTGTAGAGTGTTAAAATGTAGGGCTACTTTGTTGTATTTTTAAAAATATATTCTTATTGATTTCAGAGAGGAAGGAAGAGTGAGAGATAGAAACATCAATGATGAGAATCATTGGTTGACTGCCTCCTGCACTGGTGATCGAGCCCCCAATCTGGGCATTTGCCCTTGATTTGAATCAAACCTGGACTCTTCAGTCTGCAGGCTAATGGCCTATCCACAGAGCCAAACCGTCTAGGGTGGGTTACCTTGGGTTTTGAGTCCATTTATGAAACAAACATGTGGCACCTTACCACTGGTGGGTAAGATCAACTGACTGACAAAGGGAAAACAAATAGTAGCTGGATTCTAACACAACCCTTTGCACAACCTGTGCATGGAGTTCCAGCGAGTGAGACGCTCAGTGAGTAGGACTTGCTTCAGTGGGGCTTTGGTGCTCAAGTCTGCCCCTTGAGTGTGTCACTCATAGATGTGTAGAGAGTTTAATCTGGCACGGTCTGAGGTGCAAAGTCAATCACTGCCTGTGCCCTGACTGGGACTACCCACTTAAGCAACAGAGTGATCTTCAGATGGCTCCAGGTGCTCAGGAGAGGCCAAACTGTGATCCAACACAAGCTGCTGCTAATGTTAGGCCAAGGGCCACTATTAAGAAGTATGGGACTCACGAGAAACCAAGATGGTGGCATAGGTGAACACCTAAACTGCTGCCTCACACAACAATTTCAAAACTATAGCTAAAAAAGAGAATGGACATCATCCAGAACCACAGGAAAGCTGGCTGAGTGGAAATTCTACAACTAGAAGGAAAGAGAGTGGCTCATGGAGACTCAGAGGAACTGCAAAAAGCTGAGGTATGGAGACATGTGTGTGGAGAGAACCGGAGGTGGGGGGGTGGGGGTGGAGTGCCTGGCTGGCTTTCTCTAACGGGAGGGAGACAGAAACTCCCGACGGCACTGAACCCCAGTTCCAGGCAAGACTCATATGGGGGGAGTCTTGCCCTGACGCCAGACAATTTAGTTCCTCCCAGATTATATGTATATTTTTGGATCCTTTCAAGCTGCTGCCTCATTGCTGGGGCTCAGAGGGAGCGAGTCTGAGTAAGTCTGTGTTCTGGCCCTTTAAGAGGAACTGTCGGGTCTAGAGAAGCTCTGTGTCATTCAGCCACAATCACTGCTGGTTTTTATACCCGAAATTATAGGGACTTCTCTTTCCAGTACTGGAAGCCTAGGCTAATGGATCTGCCATGGGAATGGGACCCCATGCTCCTCATAGGAGGCCTTCACAACCAAGATATCCCTCTGAATTAAAATAAAAATAAAAACAAAAATCACATGAGGGTCTGGACTAGCCCATTCTGTACCAGCCCCTCCTTTCCGTCTCAATATGCTTTCTTCTTTAATTCCCTCATTGTATAATATGACCTTATTCAGTCAGATTTCAGGCATTTCTTTTTTTTAAAAAAATATTTATATATGTTTTATTGAATTTTTTAGAGAGTAAGGGGGAGAAGATACAGTGGTACCTCAAGATACAAGTGCCCTAACATACGATATTTTTGAGATACGAGCTGTCGAGCGAGCAATTTTTGCTTTGAAATACGAGCAACATTTGAGATAGGAGTAATCACGTGGATTGGTCGGCTGCACACGACCCACCAGTTTACCGAGACTCGAGCGTCTCATAGTTCCCACGCCTCAAGGTTACGGAATGAATTAAACTCGTATCTCGAGCTACCACTGTAGTTAGAAACATCAATCAACTGCCTCTTGCTTGCCCCCTACTGGGGATGTGCCCACAACCAAGGTACATGCCCTTAACCGGAATCGAACCTTGGACCCTTCAATCCACAGGCCGACACTCTATCCACTGAGCCAAACCGGTTAGGGCAGATTTCAGGCATTTCTGAATGGTTGTTCTGTTCCTTTAGTTGTTTGTTTTTTAATCCCCACCCGAGGATATTTCCCCTGCCATTTTTAGAGAAAGAGGGGAAAGACAGAAATATCTATGAGAAAAACAATTGGTTGCCTTCTGCATGAGCCCTGTCCAGAGGATCCTGCAACCAAGCTATGTGCCCTTGATCAGAATCAAGGCCCTTTTGTCTGCAGGTCTATGCTCTATCCACTAAGCCAAACTGGCTAGGGATTAGTTGTATTTTGATGTGGTTGTGGGAAGAGTCAAGTACCATATTTACCTATGCCACCATCTTGGTCCCTCCCCACATATGCCCAGGTTGATATTTTCCAAAGTCATGTTCTGTCTCTGCTCTAAGTCCCACTATGGATGAAGTTCGAGCTCTTTCCCCATTTCTCCTCATCTCTCATTCCCTCCACCCAACTTTGACCCAGCTCTTGGCCTCAGAGTCACTTGCTGCCACAGGGCCCTTGCTAGCATTGCTGAAGCCCTCTTGCCTTCAATCTTGGGTACCTGTCTGCTTCTCAGGGAGCCCCTTTCTGCTCCCTGACCTCATCTAAGCTATCTTCCCCTCTGACTCACACACTCTGTACCCCCATATACTAATTTTTCTTTTCAAAACATATCAGAACTGGCATTACATTGTAAAACAGTTTATTTTAGTTTTATGTGTCCCTTCCAGAATAGAGGCCCCTGGATGCAGGGAATCCTGTTTACAAATATATGTCCAGTGTCCACAAGTCCTCAGGGTGGGGCAAGGGCTGCTCTGGGGCTGCCCACTGCACCAGCAGCTTCCGCGATGTGCCTTGGACCACTCAGCCAGGATGGGCATTGGGAGGTGATCACCTCAGTAGCTTAATGACGAAGGACGAACTCCTTCCTCTCTTCTGTGTCCCCATCTCCTCTGTGAAATGGTACCACTGGTACCTTCGATGAGGAAGCTCAGGGCTTATCTCCTGGACACCCCCTTGCTCCACACGTGCCATACTCCCCATTGGCCAGAGTCCTCAGGTCCTCATGGTGCTACGAAACTTCCTTGGCAGTCAACATTGGAGGCTGGGAGTCCAGAGCATCTGGGAGAACCTGGAGAGCTTCAGGAAGCCACCACCGCAGCCTCCAGGGTGCCCCGTTCAGCCCTATCCCAAGGTGGCTGAGTGGGGGCAGTGTGCACCACAGGGAAAAGGTCATGCCCTGGGAAGCTTGGGCGTGATGAAGAGATTCAATATTGGCAGTAAGTGGCCCAGAATTGGTGTAGGGCCCCAGGGGGAGGTGGGCCCTCACAGTGAGGAGTGGGGCGGTCAGGGCTTAACAGTCCTCAGCAGCAGCAGCAGCGCCCCAGTCAGCAAAGCCAGTGAAGGGCCTGCTGAGGGGCCTGCTGACGGCTCAGCAGGTGGAGTCAGGCCACAGGCGGTGTAGGGCTCCAGGCAGGCGGCGAAGGCCATGACGTGCGCCACCATGGTCTGCTCCTGCACCCCGTGCATCAGGTGTGCCTGCGGGCCACGCGCGAACACCGCCACGTCCTCTCCGGCGTGGGTCTCGGAGGACAGGGGCACGGCCGCCTGCTGCTTGTAGTTGGGGTCCCCTGGACAGAGATAACGAGGAATCAGGTATGGTGGGCACCCTCCCATGAGTTCCCCCTGCCCGCCCACCGGGATGGTGCACTCACTGCTCTGGCTGTCGCTGACGTTGCGACGTGAGCCCCCGTCCATTGCGTAGCCGGGACCATTGCCATAAAGAATGGAGGTGTAGGCCTTGCCATCTTTCGCCTTCCCAGGAGCCAGCCCTGCGGGGAGAAGGGGACCTGTGATGGCACCACCACAGCTCTGCAGCGCCTCCTGTGGGCGAAGCCCCAGTACTGCTTGCCTATTCAATGCTTCATCCGCACAAGACCCTGCAGGGCTTTGGCTCTTATGAACCCATTTGACAGATGAGCAAACTGAGGTTCACAGCATTTTCTGCCTCCTCATTGAGGAAGCAGCACCGGCCGCTCTCCCCAGACCCACCGAAAATGGAGCTGCCACGCAGAGGGTAGCCACCAAACGTGAAGACGTGCGAGTGGTCAGCGGTGACAAGGGTCAGGGTGTCCTTCTCGCTTGTGAGCTGGCTGGCCCTGTCAATGGCGTCATCAAAACTGACAGTCTCAGTCAGTGCGAAGTAAGCCATGCTATCATGATGGCCATGGTCAATGCGGCCCCCTGCGGAAAGACCATGGGGTGGTGGGCGGTGGAGAACCTGCCCGGAATCCTGACCTCCCTCTGCTCAGGGAGGGGGCCACCCACTCACTCACCCTCCACGAAGAGGTAGAAGCCCCGGGGGTTCCTGCTCAGCAGACGCAAGGCGGCCTCCGTCATCTCCTTCAGGCTGGGGTCCTGCTTGCTGTCCTTTTGGGCCTCATACTTCATGTCCCCCGGCTCAAAGAGGCCTGTGGGGAAGGGGACCAGGCTGACTGACAAGCTGTGGGGTGAGGTCCGTGCACACAGGCGTGGCCAGGGACCCGGAGGACAGGGCAGGAGGTGGGAGGAGGGGGTCATTACCCATGAGGTGTGTGACGGAGGGGTCCTGGGACGCCTGAATGAGCGCTCTGCGGTTCCACACATACTGGGCACCCTGCGAGGGACAGAACCAGGCCTCAGCCCACGGCTCCTCACCCCGCAGCCCTGCCCTTGTCCCTGCTCTCTCCCCTGCACCCACAAGCCCCCATTACCTTGTTCTTGGCCAGCCACTCCTGAACCAGGTCCCGCCTGTCCATCCTGGTTCCACTCTGAGCGGTATCACCAGGGTACTCAGGATCTGGGGTCCCCCTGGGAAACATGTACTTGCGGCCTCCACCCAGGATCACCTGGAGCCAGAGGAGCAGGCAGGTGAGCTTGGGGCCTGCCTGGCCCTTTGCCCCTGAACAAACAGTCTGTAGGTCCCCTCTACCCCCATCAGGTCTGTGGCGACAGCCTGGCTCGCCTGGACCTTCTACACCACCACCCCACGGGCCCAGAGACACTGCCAGGCCCCGGCCCCAGGGCTCAGGCTGTGGGTTGCCTGGGACTGTGGCCAGCGTGGGGCCCACCCCCTGCTCCGGTCCCCACTGCCTTGCCCTCAGGACTCACATCAATGTCCATGTTGGAGATGAGCTGCGCAGCAATGTCCCGACAGCCGTCCTTCAGCGCCTGGGCAGGCATGTCTGCATCCGAGTACCAGTTGCGGTTCACCGTGTGCGCGTAGGTGCCGGCTGGCGAGGCGTGCTGCACCCTCGTTGTGGTCACCACCCCCACTGACTTCCCTGAGGGAGAGGGAGGTCAGGTCAGAGTGAGCCACTGTGCTCTCTGGGCCCGACCCCTGCCCTCTAGGCTGGCCCCGAGCCCACCTGCTTTCTTGGCCCGGTTCATCACGGAGATGACCTCGTTGCCACGTGTTGTGTTGCACTGGTCGTACTGCGCTGCTGCACTCACACCGATGGTCCGGAAGTTGGTCTTGACACCACACAGGTAGGCCGTGGATGTGCCTGCACTGTCTGGCACTTGTCTGTCCACGTTGTACGTCTGGGGACAGAGACACCCTCAGCTCCTCTCTGGGACAGACACCCAGATCATGCCCAGGCCCTGGGCCCCTAACTCAGGCCCCAACTCTCCTGGGGCCTTCCCTCCTACCGGGTTCCCTAGGCACCCCCACCTCTGTGGTGTGGAGCCCCCTGAGGCCACCCAGCCCTTCCTTACCTTGGCCAGAGCCATGTATGGGAACTTGTCCATGGCCAGGGGGGTCTCAGGTCCCAGCTTGCCATTCATCTGAGCCTTTAAGATCCGAGCTGCACTCACAGTGGACACCCCCATCCCTGAAAGAGTGGAACCCTGTCAGGTCTGAGTCCGCAGGCAAGGCTGTGTCCATAGGTAGCTCTGGGTACCAGGACTGTGGGGCTCTGGGAACGGACATGCCATGCACACTCACCGTCCCCCAGGAAGAGAATGAGGTTCTTGGCTGCGATTTGGGTGGGCTGCAACTTCTTGGCTGTATCCAGAGCCTGGGCTGCCTGATGGTTCCAGAAAGCTGGGTCTTTCTCCTCAGCTGGCCAAGGGGAGAGGGCGGTCAAGGTCTGCCTTTGGGGAGCGCCCCATGTGTGGGCCCGCTGGTAGGGGCCCCTTACCTGGAATAACTCCAAGGGAGAGCTGTATCCTCAGGCCCAGCAGCAGCAGCAGCAGCACCTGGGGTCCCTGCATGCCTGCGGATGGTGGGCCAGCGAAGGAGCAGGGACTGCAGAGCTGGGACCTGGTGAGGCTGGAACTTGGAGAGAGCTGAGCTTCCAGGGAACCAGGCACAGGGCAAGCTCTTTGGGTTTAATCAGAGGAGGCCTGCATCCCTGGTTATAAAGGGCTTGGGTCCCTCCCAGTGCCCCAGGCAGCCACCCTGAGACAGCCCCTCCTGTTGGTAGGGTGTGACAGCCTTGGGGCAGGGGTCCTTCAAGTGGTGGAGCCATTAGCCAGGAGAAGCCCAGGTGTCTCCCCAGGGTAGGGTGGGGCTAACAGGCAGGTGCCCTCTGGGTGAGGAACATTGGTGGGGTCCTGATTGGGCTCCTACAGTCCTTTGCTCACTTCATCTGTTCAGTATTTCCTTGAGCCAGGTGGCCCCAGGCTTGGTTCTGAGTGCTGAGGGAGGTGGGGTGAAAGCACAAGGCCTGCACGGGGCCTGGTTTGGCTTCCTGATGTCGTCCTGCCACCCAGGTGGCTTTTCACCAGGCCTGGGCAGGTGGACAGGCACTGGGCTACTGGGTGTGCCCAGGATCTGGGGCCCAGAGGCTTGTTCGCTAGAAAAGGGTGGGGTGGTGGTGACAACAGTGGGGACCTGGTCTGT
>PVJN01046182.1:0-16553 GCA_004026805.1 Lasiurus borealis
GAGAGACATCGATCAGCTGCCTCCTGCACCCACTCCCCCACCCCAGGGATGTGCCTGCAACCAAGGCACATGCCCTCGACTGGAATCGAACCCCGGACCCTTCAGACCGTAGGCCGGCCAACGACGCTCTATCCACGGAGCCAGAAGGTCATTGTGCCTGAGAAGCACCTCCAACTGCGTGTGTCCCGAGGGACTGAACTGCCTCCTTCACGAAAACAATCAGCCCGGCACGATGGCCTCGGACTGTTTTCACTCCGCCGAGCCGGTCGCGAAGCTAACCGTGTGCCGTGAGGTGCCGGTGGAGGACACCGTTTCAAACCACTTCCCTCTGCCTCAAACCTCCCGCCCGCAAAACTCCGGGCCTCCTGCTGACCCTGGACACAGCCCAGCACAGCGGGGTGTCAGGACGGGCTGCGGGCTGCAGGCGGCGGAGCCGTGAGCTCCGATATGGGGTGGCGGGGGCGGCCGCTCCTGCCCCCACGGGCCGGTGAGCTCCGACAGGCACGGGTGGGGGTGGAAGAGTGTGGACGAGGCCCGTGTGACGTGTGTTTTCTGAGTGTTCCGCCTCTGACGCCTCCCAGCGAGCGATGGTCGCCCCGAGACCCGCCCCCCGAGGACGGGAACAGGGGGGCGCCGAGGTGGGCGTCTGCGCGCTGCAGATGCAGCTGAGAGGGACAGGCATCGCCCGCAAACCCACACCGGCACCCAGTGCTCTCGGGGCGGCGAGGAGCCTGTGAACCGGGTCTGCTGGCGAGTCTCACGGGCCACCCCCACTGGGTGCTCAGAAACGTCGCCTCCACCGCGTCTCATTCCTGCAAACCAGAGGGTGTCACGGCCCCCTCTGCCCCCCAAGTGAGGGGCGGGGGCCTGGAGGCTCTGTCTGCCTGAGGGGGAGGCCCGGTCCGTCCGTGGGGGCTGCATGTGGAGGAGGAACATGACAGACAGGGGCGGTGCCGGTGCCCGCAGCCCCTCGGCCGGGACACGCCGCAGCCCGCACGGACCGGAGAGGCGGAGCGCTGAACGAGCGTGACACCCGCATCCAGATGACAAAGCAGCTGACTCACCCCTGAAAGAGGAGCCCCAGCCACGGAGGGCTCTGGGGAGAGGAGGCCGGCCCTGAAGGGGGAGAAGCTGATCTAAGCAGCTCCACACCGTGCGATTCCACCCGCGTGACAGTCGGGAAAAGACAGAAAAGCAACCATTGAACCCGGCCCTCGGCTCCTGAGCTGCGTGTGACTCAGCTCCACAGCCGCTGCCTGTCCTCCTCCCGGGACCGCCAGGGCAGCCGCACGAGGGAGCTGGACGGTCACGGGTACAAGAAGGCAGACAGCCAAAGCCGGTGTGGCTCAGTGGACAGAGCGTCGGCCTGCAGACTCAGGGGTCCCAGGTTCCATTCCGGTCGGGTGCATGGACCTTGGTTGCGGGCACATCCCCAGTGGGGGGCGTGCAGGAGGCAGCTGGTTGATGTCTCTCTCTCGTTGATGTTTCTAGCTCTCTCTCCCTCTCTCTTCTGCTCTGTGAAAAATTAATAAAATATATTTTTAAAAAAGAGAGAGAGAGAGCGAGAGCGGACAGGGTCTGGCTTTGGTTCCTTTCAGGCTGTGGGAACCCGGGCACATGGTCAACAGGAGCCAGGTCATTGGCAAGGCCATCGGCAAGGTCATCTCGGCAAGGTCATTGACAAAGTCATGGCAAGGTCAGAACTGGCCTGGAGCCCAGCGGAGAGCAGGGAACCGGGTGAACCTCATGGCACAGGACGAGCCTCCTCGGGTGCCGGGGCAGGACACACGGAGGAGCCCTGCAGCCGCTTAGAATCTGGGGGAGCGGGAGGGGGGTGGAGTCACACGCCCCCAGGCGCCTGGGTGGAGGTGTGGGCAGAAGCCGGGGGGCAGGAAGGACCTGGGGGCCACCTGCATGGCGGGTCTCCTCCCCGTGTCTGGGAGCCGAGAGCAGGCGCACCCGCACGCTTCCAGAACTGTCTCCGGAGGGAACCCAGCCCTGCCCCGTTCTGCGGGTGACGTTGGACGGTGGCCCGCGGCCTGTGTGGCGCGGGGGAGGCTGGCTGGGACTGAGCGCCCCCCCCCCAACCCCATACGGGAGCAGAGGGGAGAGGGTGCCCGCCACGAGCACTCACTTGGCACGCACCAGGCACCGTGGTGCTGGACACAGTCTCCGGAAACGTGTGTCTCAACGGCCCTGGCCGGGGTGGCTCCGCGGACAGAGCCTCGGCCTGTGGCATGAAGGGTCCCAGGTTCGACTCCATCCAGGGCACAGGCCCGGGTGGTGGGCTCCACCCCCAGGAGGGGGCGTGCAGGAGGCAGCCGATGCCCGGTTCTCTCTCATCATGGATGTTTCCCTCTCCCTCTCTCTCCCTTTCTCCTTGAAATCCGTTAAAATACATGTTTTGTAAAATGATTAAGTGTTTTGATGACGACTCCCTCCAGGCTGTGGTGACTAATGCGGACGTCTGGGTGACGGGGAGAGGCTGGTTCGCTTTTCTCTCTCTCTTTTTTTTAAAATATATTTTATTGATTTTTTACAGAGAGGAAGGGAGAGGGACAGAGAGTTAGAAACATCGATCAGCCGCCTCCTGCACGCCCCCCACTGGGGATGTGCCCACCACCAGGATACGTGCCCCCGACCGGAATGGAACCTGGGACCCTTCAGTCCGCAGACCGACGCTCTATCCACTGAGCCACACCGGTCTCGGCTGGTTCACTTTTCTGACTTCCCGTCTCCGAGATCCACAGCTGCAGCCCCTGCCCCGGCCCCCACCAGCACCGTGCACCCACCCGCCCGGCGGCTTGTCCACGGGAAAACCCACCCAAAACCGCGAGGTCCTCTCTCACGCCAGCGCTGGGTGGGGGGTGAGGGTGGGGGCGGGAGGAGGCGACAGAGGGCGCCAGACAGCGATTCTCAGAAGCCCCAGGTGGACTCACTGCCGGGCTTTTGTTCCCATAAAACGGGGACAAACTGTGGGTTTTCCTCAGAGAAAAGGAGAGTGCGTCCCAGGGACCAGGGTGGGGAGTCCACGCAGCGCCTGGGTCTCCACTGCCTGTGGGAGGACAGGTGGGCGGGAGACACCGCATGGCAGGGGGAGGGGAGGGAAAGGGGCCGCCTAGGGCCCAGGTCCCCGTCCCCCCGTCCCCCCGTCCCCCGTCAGGCCCGGAGGGAAGGCCCCCCCTTGGCGCGTGAGCCCTGGTCCCACCACACGCCCGCCGCCAGTTTCCCCTCCTGAGAAACGGGGTGGGGTGGGGGGAGGGTAGCAGCCCCTCCCAGTGCGGCGGCAGGAAGGCCGGGGCGTGAGCAGCGTCGGTGAGAAGGTGGCGTCATCTGTTTCCCCGAGTCAGGCGTTCGGCAGCCCAGCCCGGCCCTTCCTGCGGCCCCAACCCAGGCGCCCGTCGCCCCAGCTCGCCCCTTGGCCCCGGCACCGCTGCCCTGCGCTCAGGGCGGGACTCAGCCCCCGCGGCTCTGCTCCCTGCGTCGCTGTGACCTGGCGGGAAGGCCGTGCGTGCGGGCTGCACGGGCCGGCGGGCAGCTGGGCTGGGCCCCCTCCGGGAGCTGCACCAGGGCCCCCAGCTCTGCCCTCTGAGGAGTCTGCCTTCGGCCGGTGCCTCTCTCCTGAGGGGCCGTGTGTGGGGAGGAGACACGTGGGATCCGCAGGGGGCAGGGCCCAGGGCTGGGCCTGGCCCAGGCAGGGGTGGGGGGACTGGGCAGTGATGTTGGCCTGAGGCTCTGAGCCCTCCCTGGGCTGCTCCCTCCTCGGGCCGGGGGCTCCCCATGCGCCCCAACCTCCTCCCTGGCCTTGCTCCGTGTCTCAAGCCCCCAGCGGCTCAGGCCTCAGTCTCGGGTCACGGGAGGTCACACGTGCTCGGGGCACAGGGTCTCCAGCCTGGGACCAGCCCACTGCCCACCTGGCTCTGCCAGGGGGCCCGGCCGGCTCCAACGCCGAAGGGCAGCGGTGAGGACGCGCGGCTTTGTTTAGCCGACACAGCGTCACATGACCGCAGGTCGGGTGGCGCGGAGCTCAGGGGGAGCTGCTGAGTGAGCACTGAGACTGAGCGAGGGCGACGTCTGCAGCGCCAGCCGCTCCTCGCCCGCCCTCCGGCCGCCCCCGCCCCCAGCGGGTCTACAAGCCCATGGTCACTGCTCACAGCTCCCGCCTCCCGCCCCCGTGGGCACCGCTGAGTCCCGGGGTCACGTGACTCCTGCCCGGCCCGGCCCTGGCCCGCGGTGCCGCTGCCGGGAGGAATCCTCACCCTGTCACGCGGCGGGAAGACGGTCCCTGTCCTGCAGCCGCCGTGAGCATGGCCCTCGGCGTTCTCACGTCCTCGCTCCCCCAGACGACGCTGGGCACCACGGCCCCCGTGACCCCGCGAGGCCTGGGGCCGCTCAGGGTCAGCCCCGTGCCCTGCTGTCCTCACACTTATGTCCCCCCAAATGCTCACACCTGTGTCCCCCCTAAGTCCTCACCCCTGTGTCCCCCCAAATCCTCACACCTGTGTCCCCCCCATTCCTCACACCTGAGTCTTCACACCTGTGCTATCGACAACACAGGCCACTCCTCCTTAAAAAGCCCGAGCAGCCCTGGCTGGTGTTGCTCAGTGGATAGAGCATCAGCCAGCGGGGCTGACGGGTCCTGGGCTCGATTCCAGTCAAGGGCACGTGCCCAGGGTGTGGGTTCAATCCCCAGTGGGGGGCGTGCAGGAGGCAGCGGATCCATGATTCTCCCTCATCACTGATATTTCTCTTTCTCTCTCTCTCCCTCTCTGCCTTCCTCTCTGAGATCAATAAAAAATATATTTAAAAAGTAAATAAGCACACACCCGGGCAGCGACTCAGGGCTGTGACCTTTGCCACCCTCCCCCCAGGAGCCCGTGATAAAGCGCGTGCAGTTACTTCCTCCATGGCGGCCTCTGCGTCGGCGTCCGCGTCCGCGTCCGTGTCCGTGGTGGCCGCCGAGTCCACGGCCATGTCCTCCTCGGGGGGCTGGGGAGAGAGAGGACGGCCGTCAGCAGGCGGCGTGACTGCGAGCGGCGTTACGAGCAGCGTTGTGCCAGGCCGGTCAGAGGGCTCACCCACACCCCTCAGCCTGGGCCACCCCCCCTCGCCCCCCACCCCCCGCCCAGCTGAGGTGCACCCTCCCCGGGACAGGCCGCAGGTGAGGCAGCGACGGTTAAAGCCACGAGGGCACGGGACCGGACTGGCCGATGGCGTGCAGCACCCCCACACTCGATGGGAGCGGCGGGGGACGACCCTCGGGGCAGGCGGGTGTGGAAGGCCCTGTGCTGGGAGGACCCATGCCCCCCCACCCCGGCTCCGCTCCGAGGAGGAGCTGCATCTGGGAGAGGACCTCTGCAGGGGGCGGGCTCTGCTCGCGGCTCCGGAACCCCGGGCCTCAGTTTCCCCACCGTGCAGGCAGGGCTGCGGCGGCACGGGCGGCCGGGAGACGTGGCGGAGGCGAGGGCGTCACGCGGACCCAGCACCCGCCCGGGAGCCCCCCGCATTGCCCTGCACCCCGTGCCCCAAGGCGTTCCGTGCACCGGCCTCCAACACGCAACGCCCGCCCTCAGCTCGGCCTCGGACGCTTTCGGGGGTGGGACAGATACGTAAAGGAGGCGTGTTCCCGCAGGCCCGTGTTCAGTCCATCTTTAAAAACTGGCCCTGCCGAAACCGGTGTGGCTCAGTGGACAGGGCACCGGCCTGGGGACTGAAGGGTCCCAGGTTCAATTCCGGTCAAGGGCATGTACATTGGTTGCGGGCACATCCCCAGTGGGGGCGTGCAGGAGGCGGCTGATCGATGTCTCTCTCTCATCGATGTTTCTGACTCTCTATCCCTCTCCCTTCCTCTCTGTGAAAAATCAATAAAAATATATTTAAAAAAACAAGCAAACAACAACAACAACAACAAAAATGGCCCTGCCCGGTGTGGCTCAGTGGACAGGGCACCGGCCTGTGGACTGAAGGGTCCCGGGTTCTGCTCCGGCCAAGGACACGTACGCGGTTGGGGCGCGTGCGGGAGGCAGCCCATCTCAGTGCCTCTCACGCTGATGCTTCTCTCTGTCCCCACCCTGCCCCACTCACCCCACTCTAAAGGAACCATGGGAGAAGGACCCTTGGGTGAGGACTGACAATAAGTAAGGAAATAAAATAAAAACATTAACCGCCAGCTGCTCCCGAGCTTCCGGCAGCGGCAGGAGCGCCGGTCCCTCGGCCCAGGGATCTTTCCAGAACCTTCCTCCCTGCACGCCTGCCTCCGACCCAGGCCAAGCCTCCCTGCACAGGGCCTCCCTCCCGGCCAGCAGCTCTGGGGCTGATGGGAGGCCTGCACCCAACACACTCAGTGCAGAGGGCAGAGGCTCCGGGCAGCCCCCGACACAGGAGGGCCCCACCCCTGACTCAGCGCCTCCACCCCCTTCGGCCCGGGCTGAGCGGTCCCGTGGGCGTCAGCCTCCGTCTCAGCACCCGGTCTCAGCGCAGACAGTGTCCCCGGTGAGAGTGTGTCGCCTCCCTCCACCTCCCTCCGGCGGGGACCCTCCCTCCGCCTGTCCCGCTGGCCACCGGAAGCAGGCTCAGCCCCGGCCACGCCCCCCGTCTCTGCTGACAGCTCCTTTCAGGGAGCCTGGTCCCCAACACAACAGTGAATCAAAACCAGTCGCTTCTTCCCTGAAGCAGAGTCCCTCGTGCAGCTCGGAACGGCGCTGCGTGGCCGTCTGAATAGAGGGCGTCTATCCTAGTGCCGGGGTGACATGTTCAAAGTAGCAAGAACAGCCCTGGCCGGTGTTGCTCAGTGGATAGAGCGCCAGCCTGCGGACCGAGGGGTCCCAGGTTCGGTTCCCCTCAAGGGCATGTGTCTTGGTGGCAGGCACATCCCCAGTGCGGGGCGGGGGGAGAAGGAGGATGCAGGAGGCAGCTGATCGATGCTTCTCTCTCATCGATGTTTCTAGCTCTCTCTCCCTCTCCCTTCCTCTCTGTGAAATAATAAATAAAATATATTTTTTAAAAAGGGGGGGTGTTAAATTTTACTAAAAAATAAGTAAGTAAAATAAAATAGCAAGAATAGCCGAAACCGGTGTGGCTCAGTGGATAGAGTGTCAGCCTGCGGACTGAAGGGTCCCAGGTTCGGTTCCCCTCAAGGTTATGTGTCTTGGTGGCGGGCACATCCCCAGTGGGGGGCGTGCAGGAGGCGGCTGATCGATGCTTCTCTCTCACCGATGTTTCTAGCTCTCTCTCCCTCTCCCTTCCTCTCTGTAAAACATAAATAAAATATATTTTTAAAAAATTTCTACCCATCAAATCTTTCTACTAAACAAACAAACAAACTAGCAAGAATAAGTGCATAGGCATGTTGGTGGGGATAGGAAACAAGGCAGAAATGAGAACTTGGTGTTTTATTATTTTTAACATATTTTACTGATTTAACACAGGAGGAAGGAAGAGGGACAGAGAGCTAGAAACATGGATGAGAGAGAGACATTGATCAGCCGCCTCCTGCACGCCCCCCACTGGGGATGTGCCCGCCACCAGGGTACATGCCCTTGACCGGAATCGAACCTGGGACCCCTCAGTCCGCAGGCTGACACTCTATCCACGGAGCCACACCGGTGTCGGCTGAGAGCTGGGGTTTTGTGGAGGTGGAGCCGGTGGCTAAAAGCTGGCCGAGTGGCTGGCTGCCGGGGACGCCGGCCAGTCGGTCAGTCAGTCAGTCGGTGCCAGTGACTTCGGGGAAGGTCTCCCGGGAGCGGGCCTGCCGGCCATCGGTAACGCCCGCCCAGCACGCCCCGTCCCGGGGCAGGCGCCTCCCGCCCCCCAGCCAGCGCAGGCCCCGAGGATGCAGCTGATCTGGCCGTCCCACCCCACCGGCATCCTCTCACCCTCGGCCCCCTCTGCCCGCTGGCTGTGGGCCCTGCCTGCCCCTGTGAGTGGGCACAGCCTCAGACCCTGCTCCCCGGGGAACAGCCCAGGCTGTATGCCGCCCCCACCCCCGCCTCCCCTGCCTCTCCCTCCCCCTCCCCTGCAGCCCTCGGCGCCCCCCTCCTCCTCGGGGGCCACTTGTTGAGGAAAAGCCAGGCTGCGGGAACTGGCAACGCCGGGCTGAGGCAGGCTGCGCGTCTCCCATTCATTCGCCCACAAACACGCTGGCACCACACAGCGCGCCGGGGGCCGTGTGTACACACGTACGCGGAGGAGTTCCCGTGTGGCGTGTGTCTGCGCACGCACATGCATGTGCACAGCACAGAGCGCGCCTCGCTGCACGTCCAGGACCCGGGGGTCCCTCTCCTGCGGGGTCCCTGGCTGTGCCCCCCCATCTGCCCGGGAAGCATCCTCCCTCCCCGCACGCACCTCCTCGCTCTCCATGGGCTCCACCTCGATCCTCTTCCATAGCTCCAGCAGCTGTGCGATGGGCATGCTGGCAAACTTTCCCCCTGGCCGGGAGCCGCGGCGCGGGCGGCGGCCGGGGCGGGCGGCTCCGAGGGGCGCGGGACGTCAGAGAGAGGACCGGGGGCCGCGGGCGAGGGGCCTGGCCGGGCGGGCGGGGAGCCGGGGTCCTCAATATGGCCGGGCAGCGCGGTGCGTCCTCTCCCGCCACCGGCTCCTGGCTCCCGGCTCCCGGCTCCCGCTCCTCCGGGGCTGCGGGAGGAGACGGAGCCGCAGCTGGTGACTCGGCGAGCGCGCGGGCCAGCAGCATCCGGTCGGGCCCCCAGACAGCGCCGCCCCCCGCTATTTACCTTACCCGGCTCTGAGGGAGGGTGAGCGTTGGGTCTGAGGATGCTGCTGCCATAGAAACTGCCTAGCAACCCAGGGCGGGGGGAGGGGCGGGGAGGGAGGAGCCCTGCCGCCGGCTCTGCCTTCTCCCTCCCGGCGGCACGCACGACGCAGTACTCTCTCCTCTCTCTCTCTCTCTCCTCTCTCTCTCACACACACACACACACACATACGCTCACACACATGCTCACACACATGCTCACACACAACACTGCACAAACACGCACATTCAGACACCCACACACACGTACACGCTCACACACACGCACTCACACACACTGCACAAACATACACATTCAGACACACACATACGCACATTCATACACACACGTATGCATAGACATTCACTTACACACACATGCTCACACAGAGACACACATGCTCACACGCAACACTGCACAAACACACACATTCACTCACATTCAGACACTCACACGCATACACATATACGCACATTCATACACATATGCATAGACATTCACTCTCACACAAACACACATGCTTACACACAACACATACACACATGCATACACACTCACACATATACACCCATTCACACGTTCATACACACATGTGTGCATAGACATTCTCTCACACACACACACACACACACACACGCCCTGCCTTCCTCTGCCAAGCGCCCTCTCAGCCCGCACGACCCCCTTCAGCCGGGTCAGGAGGGGCCAGGCAGGGAGGCAAGCGGCCGGGTGCCTGGAGCTGGCTCCCCGTGCCCCCCGCAGCCCAGCCTCGGTGCCCACTGGGTGGTGAGGGGCGGGGGCCGTGGGGGCAAGCGGGGGGCCGGGGTCTCCTCCCCGGAGCCAGGCTGCCTGGGCAGAGCCCGGCCTCGGTCCCGGCGCTGAGGCCGCAGAGCGGTCCTGGGAGAGAGGTGGCCAGGCGGGCGGGTTAACGGGCGCTCGCCACCTGCGAGGGCAGGACGCCCAAACCCACGGTGGCTGACAACTAACGGGACTTAACCAGCACTGAGCACTAAGCAAGCCGAGAGTAAAAGCAGCGAGAACAGGCCCTGCTCTGGGAGAGACAGCGGCTACGCCGCTGGCCGCTGCGGAGGGCAGGGGTCGGCACGGGCCGCACGCCCGTCAGGAAGCGAGCGGGAGCAGCGCCATTAGTCGCCGCAGAGGATGCCAAGGTCTTTATTTTAGATATATTTTATTGATTTTTGTACAAAGAGGAAGGGAGAGGGATAGAGAGTCAGAAACATCAATGAGAGAGAGACATCGATCAGCTGCCTCCTGCACGCCCCACAGTGGAGATGTGCCCGCAACCAAGGTCCATGCCCCCGACCGGAATCGAACCCGGGGCCTTTCCGTCCGCAGTCTGACGCTCTATCCACTGAGCCACACCGGTCTCGGTGATGCCAGGGTCTCAACGTGTTGTTCCATTGGGTAGAGCAGCAATTGGGGGGAAAGAGCTGAAGAGCACACATCCCAAAGGCACAAAGTCAGGGATGATTAAAATCTTTAGTGGTGCCGAAACCGGTGTGGCTCGGTGGATAGAGCGTCGGCCTGCGGACTGAAAGGTCCCAACTTCGATTCTGGTCGAGGGCACGTACCGTGCTGGCGGGCACATCCCCAGTTGGGGGCGTGCAGGAGGCGGCTGATCAATGTCTCTCTCTCATCGATGTTTCTCACTCTCTATCCCTCTCCCTTCCTCTCTGTGAAAGAATCAATAAAATATATTAAAATAAAATAAAATCTTTATTGTAAAATGTGAAATCACCACAGAAAGAAGACAGGTGACCGTTGAGGGGACTTGTTTGGGGAATTGCTTTTGAACAGACAGCAGACAGGTCTGTGAAACCTCGGACGCTGCACACCCTGCCCGGACCGGCACGCCCTGCGGCCATCACTGAGGTTGACGCCACGGACATGCCAATGATGAGGGGGGAGGGGCTTCTAGCGTGGAGGCGGAGCTCGGCGCGGATCTCCTCCGTGTGGGCACACGCACGCCGTTTCCCGCTCCGTGTTGCGAGCCAGCCGTCCCACACGCTGTCAGGGACAGGACACCGGGGCCGGGGAAGTCAGCACGTGGTGTTCACGCCGCTGAAAGCGACGGGAGTCCGAGCTGCCTGTTCCCAGAAACGGGGGCGATGCTGGTGGGACACGGGACCCGGCACCCACGGGGTGACACACACAGTGAGACTGAGGTCGCGCGGGTCTGCGAGAGGCCGGCACGGCATCGCTGTGTGGCCTGAGAACATCCCCTGGGCCGTGGTGTCTGCAGGCCCCTGGACGGGGCGCTGGGGCCCAGGGGGCCCAGGGGCTGACGGACTCGGCCACGAGGGCCGTGGAGAGAAGGTTCCAGAACAGTCCCCGCTGGTGAGCGGCTCCCGGAGTCCCCTCGGTAGCAGCAACCCCGTCCCTGAGCGTGTCTGACACGCGTGTGCGCACGGGCAGGTGTGTGTGGGGGTGCCTGTGTGGTCACAGGTGGCCGCACGGGTTTTAACGTGAACCATGGGCCTGGGCCTCCCTTCCTGCTTCCCTGCGGGCTGAGGCCGGGTCGGCGGACACAGGGGCTCTGGCGCAGGACGAGGGGGAGCCAGGGAGCCAGCCAGCCCGTCCCCGGTGCAGACCCTGCCTTCCTGCCCCCGTCCTGCGCGTGTCTGACACGCCTGTGCACACGGGGGCTCTGGCGCAGGATTGGGGGGAGCCAGGGGAGCGGGCCAGCCCGTCCCATGTGCGGGCTCAGCAGGACTCGCTGCTGCTTCCTGTCCCAGCGCAGGTCCTGCCTGCCTGCCCCCGTCCCTGCCCGCAGCCTTCACCGGGGTGGGGGGTGGGGGAGTAGGGGGGGAAGGAGAGGTTTCCATGGAGATGATGCCGCCCTCGCTCTGTCACACAAAACACCTGCGGAACCGAGGACAGCGAGGCCTGACCCCAGGCGCCTCCTGAAACCATGGCGACGGCATTGAGGGCCGGTGCTCCTCGGGCCTGGAAGATGCCACAGAGAGGGGGGCTGTGGGCCCAGCAACGAGGGGGCCTGCTGCCTGGGGGCGCCCCCTGCCCACACGGTGTGGCCCAGTCCCCACCCCCACCCGTCAGAGGCCCTTCACCCCGGCCCCTCCTTTAAAGCTGCCCCCGCGTCGCCCCCCAGGCTGAAGGGGACCCGAGGGGGCGTGGGGAGGTGCCCGCCACCAAGGTACAAGCCCCCAACTGGAATGGAACCCAGGACCCTTCAGTCCGCAGGCCGCCGCTCTATCCACTGAGCCACACCGGTTCCGGCCGTATTTAGTTTTTGAGGAAATTCTGTCCTGTTCCCCATCATGGCCGCACCGGTCTGCATCCCACCAGCGGCGCACGAGGGCTCCTCTCGTGGGTAAAGACCCTTCCCGTGTGTCGTCGCTTCTGACATGAGGACCCTAGGTGACAGGTTCGTGTGTAGATCCTGTTTCCGTGAACATACGTGTCTGCGCTCACTCCGGTGAGACGCAGTGGAGGGTGGAGGGTCTGCCGTGGGGGTGATGGCGGATCATCCTCCTGAGAAGCTTTGGTCCCGCTCCCTGTGCCTTCCCCCCCGCTACCCTCCTCCCCCCCTGGCCCTGACCCCTCCTCCGGGCTCCCGCCTCAGGAAGTGCCCCCCTGGCCCTGCCCTTGCCCCCTGGCACAGGGGACCCCTCATGCAGTGCTCAATCCTGTCCACCGCCTCGAACGAGAACCGCTGCCCGCTCCGCCCCGCTGGCCCCACCCTCGGCTGCGGCTCCTCTGTCCACTCCGACCTCTGACCGCTCAGGGGACACCAACGATCTTTCCCAGCGACAACCTGTCCTGGCTGGCGGCTATGCCCGGGCGCTGTGGCCGCTGGAGCAGCGCCCTCTGGTGGGGGGAGCCCAGAACGCACCCCAACAATCCAGGGAGCAGAGCAGGTGGCAGCGGTCCCACCCAGCCAGGTCCCCTCTGCTGTGACGTGGGCCCGGCCCCCTGCACTGCTGGACCGCGTGGGTGACCTGGGGGAGCAGCGAGGGCTCCTCATTTCCCGTGTGGGTGCCTGGCGGTGGGTCTCTAACAGCGGCCACCTTGGACCCCTGTGTCCAAGGACTGACCTGTGACCTGTGACCTGTGACCTGGTGGCCCGGGCCTGACAGGGAGGAGGGACCTGGGTGCAGGACCTTCGGGTGAGAGTGAGCGCCTGGCACCTGTGCCACACCCACTGCTCTCTGGGAGGGCGGGAGACAGGCGTGCTCACAGCCACGCCCAGGGCCCTCGGACCCGAGCCCGGGCTGGTGCCAGGCGGCCGGGGAGACGCTGTGGGGACGGGCGGTCACCTCTGGCCTCGGGGCCGAGAACTGTCCGTCCCGGTCAGGAGGGGGCGCCCCCAGCCCGAGGGCAGAGCCGAGAGGCGCCAGGCGAGGAGAGAACTCCCGATCCTCAGTCCCAGCCCCCCGCCACCACCCTCTGCCCCCACGCCCGGTGTGGCCTCGGCAGAGACGGACTCCCTGACAGAGGGGAGAGAGATGGCTTTATTCGGGAGGTGGATCCCCTCCACCGTGGGGGGAAAACACGGCACAGGCCGGGCCACGGAATGGGCTGGGCCACGGCAGCCGGCGGTGTCGAGCCCGGGGACCTCGGCCGTGGTCCTCTCGCCTCGGGCGGTGGGGCTAGGAGGGCGGCGGGTAGAAGACGGGGCCGTCCTTGCACACCTCCAGGTCCCGGCCGCTCCCGGTGCCCCCCGGCCCGCCCGCCGGCTCCCCCGGCTCCGCCCGCTCCCCCGGCTCCGCCCGCTCGCCCGGCTCGGCGCAGCCCCGCGGCTGCAGGTCCCGCGTGAAGCACAGCTCGATCTGGCCCAGCAGCTGCACCTCCTCGCCCTGCGGGAGACGGGGGGCTGACCGAGGGGGCCCCCCCCTGACCGGCCCCGCTCCCCGTCCTCCCAGCTGCCGGGCAGGCCTGGCCTCTCTGCCCGGGAGTGAGAGGGCCGGTGGCCACCGAGATGGCACTCCCCGCTCCAGTGCTCACCCCGGGGGTCCCACCCGCCCTCCCGACAGGTGCATCCTGGGTAGGACAGGACAAACACCCCGCCCCAGGACCCAGAGCCAAAGAACAGGTTGGTTTCAACACACACACACACACACACACACCACATGCCTGCACTACGCACACTAATACACATAGCACACGCCTGCACCACACACAGGCACACAGAGAGCACATGCCTGTATCACACACATGCATGCACACACCACATGCCTGTGACACACATGCATGCGCACACAGCCCATGTCTGTACACAGGCGTGCAGACACACACACACACACAGCAGCACGGGGAATGGCCCGGTGGGCACCCAGCCGCGGGCAGCGGGGACCCGGCTGTGGGCACAGAGGCGGCCGCGCCCCTCACCTGCTCGGGCGGGAAGCACTGGATCTTGGGCGCCACCCCGTACAGGCCGGCCAGCGCGTCCTTGAGGTCCGCCGCCTGGGACGGAGGACAACGGCGTCGGAAAGTGGATACCGGCACGTGTCCACCGCCGTGACCCCCGGGGCTCCGAGGAGGATGCTCAGGGCACGAGGCCCGTCCCCAGGCCCGACCTCCACCCCCCGCCCTCTCTATGGGAGGCACAGACCCAGGGCCCGGCCGCCCAGCACGGGTGCCACTGAGCGGGCCGTGGGCTGGGTGTCCCCCCTGTCCGGCCGGGGCCCCCCCCTGCACTGCTGTCGGGCCCAGCCCCCCTCTCCACCCCCCGGCGACATCCGGGAGCTGCTGTGAGGAGGGCTGGGTGGTGGGCGCCACCTGTGGCCTGGAGGTCCGAGTTCGATCCTGTTGGGCACGTGCGGGTCGTGGCCGGACCCCCGTGCGGGGCGTGCGGGAGGCGGTGACCGTGATGCCCGCCCCTCAGGAAGTTCCCCTCCCGCCCGCCCTCCCTCCCTCCCTCTCCACATCAGGCATCAGCAGGAGCTTCTGCATAAAATCGGCTCAGGAGCCGCTGTGAGGCAGGCAGGGAGGTTGGGGAGCAGGGGGTGGACGCCCGGGGGTGGGGGGGTGGACGCCAAGGGCAGGAGGGGGCGGGGACTCACCTGGTAGTAGTTGCCGCCGGAGGGGCGGACGCCCAGCTTCTGCAGCATGCTGGGGGGGACACAGGCCGTCACCCCGGCCCCTCCCTTCTTCTCCTCCCGGCGTCGCGTCCCGACCCAGGCAGGGGCCCCTGCGCCACGTCTCCCGGGCTCGGGGGACGGGCAGCGCGTGGCCGAGGCGGCCGGCCCCCCACTTCCCCCCACACCCACGTCCAGAGTCCCCTTCCCCACCCAGCGCCCCCCACATCCCCCCAACACACCCACGTTCAGGGGCCACCCCCTCCGCTCAGCACCCCCGCCCCCAGCACCCCCGCACCCAGGGCCTCCGTGCTGGGGGAGGGGGCCTATGTCCGTACACGGGGCTGTGACAGGGGCTGGGAGGCGGGAGGAGGCCGAGGACTCTCAGAACGACCCAGAAATGCAGGGGCAGCCACCACCAGGGGCCCAGGGAGCAGTGCAGGGGTTCGGGGCACCCAGGGCCGGGCCTCCCACCGGTGGGTGGGTTGGTGGGTCGGTGGGCCGGGCAGAGGGGCTGGGACTCGGGGCGGGGAGGTACCTGTTGAGGTCGAGCGCGCGGTACAGGTCGAGCGCCTTCCCGAAGTACTTCCTCTCGGAGCCCAGCGCCTCCAGCTGCGCCACGCACGTGCCGTGCTTCTCCCACTCGTGCTTCCTGCGGGCGCGGCCTCCGTGAGCGCGGCCGGGAGGGGGCGCCGGGGCCCGTCCTCCCGCACAGCCGCCCGCCCCAGCCTGGCGGCCCCTCCACACGCAGGAGGCAGGGCCCCCATGGCAGCCGGCACTGACCCCCCCCCCACCCATCCCACCCACGCCCGTGAATCCCCATGGCCTCGGGGCCCTGCCTCCCTCCCATGAGCTTGTATTTCAAAGCAAAAATCGCTTGCTCAACAGCTCGTATCTCAAAAATCTCGTATGTTAGGGCACTCGTATCTCGAGGTGCCCCTGTATCCCCAAGTGAATGCCTTTCTAGTCTCTCATTTCGTTCCCGTGCGGCCTCCTCCAGAACCCGAGCCCTGAACCGGGAACCCTGCACCACGAGGGACGTGGAAAGAGGTGCCCACAGACGGCGGCGATGCCGATGGAAGGCACGGGTCTGCCGGAAACTCCTGCGCCCGCCTCTACTGCCCACCGGTGAGAGGGGGGCTGTCCCACCTCCGGCTGGACTGCGGCTCCCCGCCCGTGCCCGCCGTCCCCCGGGCCGGAGGTGGCTGAGGACCCACTCACCACAGGAAGCTGCTGTTGGGGGACGAGTGCAGCAGGTCGGGCCAGTACATCTTCATGTCCCGCATGAGGTCCTGCGAGGGGCGAGGGGGACTGGGGTCCAGGCACGGGGTGGGGGCGCCTGGCCTCCGGCCACTCAGGGGGAGGGGGAGGGAAGGGGGGCCGGGGTGTGTGTGTGTGAATTTCTGGGGCTTATTTGGCCGTGGGGTTCGGGCCGAGGAGGCGAGGGTGCCCTGCTGGATTGGTGGGGTCGCTGCAGACACGCGTCCGGCCTGGCCCATGCGCTCCGGGCCACGCCCCCCCCCCCCCCCCCCGGGCCATGGGTCAGAACCTGGCGCCAATACCTGGATCTCGTCCAGCTTAAAGGGCCACGACCGGTTACACATGTCCGCTTTGTCCGCCCTGGAGGTGAAAGAATAAGGAGAGGTCAGTGTGTGTGTGTGGGGGGGGGGAGGGATGGGCTCTGGAGGACACGAGGAAGCCGTCCGGCTCAGCGCCAAGGACCCGGGGGCCGCAGGCCACGCCTGTCCGC
>PVJN01046184.1:0-16553 GCA_004026805.1 Lasiurus borealis
CCCCCCCCCCCCCGCTCCCATTGGTCCCTCCCTAGCCACTTCCACCTTCCAGCACATGCCCTCACCCACCTATTGTCTGTGTCCATTGGTAATGCTTATTCTGTCTCTTTTATTTATTTACTAGAAGCCCAGTGAACAATGTTTGTGCATTGGGAGTAGAGAGGGGAGAGATGAGGGTCCAGCAGCCCGGCCTGCACCCTGTAAGCCCACAGTCAGATATCCCTCAAGGGGTCCTTAGTGATGCTACAGAGGTGGGAGAGGCTCCTACCACTGCTGTGCTTGCCAGCCATGAGCCTGCCAGCATGGCGAGCACAGTGGTTACCAGGAGCCTCTCCCACCTCCAAGGAAGTGCTAAGAAGCAGCATGCCCAACTTCTGGTTGAGCTGCACTTCCTGTCTGGAAGCACACTGACCACCAGGAGGCAGCTCCAGCATTGATCATCTGCCCCCTGGTGGTCAATAGGCATCATAGCAACTGATCATTCAGCTGTTCAGTCGATTTGTATATTAGGGTTTTATTATATGAAATTTTCTTGCTCCATTTGTTGTCTTTTATATTACTGATCTCCCTCTAGACCACATATATATATTTAACATGTTTTTATTAATTTTAGAGAGAGAGGAAGGAAGAGGGAGAGAGATAGAAACATCAATGAGAGAGTATCATTGTTCAGCTGCCTTCTGCACACTCCTCACTTGGGATCAAGCTTACAATTCAGGCATGTGCCCTGACCAGGAATTAAGCTGGCAACCTCTTGTTCCATGGGACATGCTCAACCAACTGAGCCACACTTTATGTAATAACTAGAGGCCCATTGCACGAAGATTTGTGCAATAGACCTTTCTTCCCCTGGCTCCCAGCATTGGTTTTCCTCTGGCACCTGAGACCCAGGCTTCCATCCAGCCAGAACAGAGAAGCCAAGCCTCTTCAATCTTCAGGCTTCAGGCTTTGTTCTGTACCTTTGTATGCAAATTAACTTTCCATCTTTGTTGTGTTAATTTGCATACTCACTACTGATTGGCTGGTTATTGTGATATGGTCAATTTGTATGTTTTTCTTTTATTAGTGTAGATTATATATTACATATAATACACATAGAAGTATTATATTTATTTAAAGATTATCTGAAGACACACACACACACACACACACACACACACCTGTAAACAAGGTTTATCTATGTGATGGGTATCTGAGCTTTTTAAAGCGCTTGCCTCTACCATCCTGTGCCAGAAATTAGCACAGTGCCTTCTTCAAAATAGTCACTCTACAAACATTCTTCACTCCATTTTTTTGTATTCTTATTTTCCCTTTGTCACAGCTCCAAATTGGTCTTCCCCCATCTCTGGTTCTCATCCATCTGCTCTCCTACTGCAATCATTCAAGATAAGAACATGCATGCTCCATTTTGGATCTAAGCCAACTGTGGCCTCAGCTTTGCCATCTTACAGAAAAACATGAGTTTAGTTTCTGGCTGCCACCTACACATGGTGTAAGCCTTTCTCACCTTCTGAACCTCAATTTTCCTTCTGAGAAATAGAGATAAGAATGCCTTCTTGGCAGAATTATTGTGAAACTTAAAAAAGGTAATATACCAAAAGTGTCACCTTAGCTGGTTTGGCTCTATGGCTAGACATCGGCCTGAGGACTGAAGGGTCAGGGTTTGATTCCAGTCAAGGGCACATGCCTGGGTTTCGGGCTCGATCCCCAATGTGAGCATGCAGGAGGCAGCCAATCAATGATTCTTTTTCATTATTGATGTTTCTATCTCTCTCTCCTTTCCTCTTGGAAGTCAATAAAAAATATATATATATATATATATATATATATTAAAAAAAAAAGTATCCAGTCTAACGTTTGTAACATAGTAAGTGAACAATAAGCATTCAGGCCCCATTCATTCTTTTTTTTTTAAAATATATTTTATTGATTTTTTACAGAGAGAAAGGGAGAAGGATAGAAGGTTAGAAACATTGATGAGAAAGAGACATCAATCAGCCGCCTCCTGCACACCCCCCACTGGGGATGTGCCCGCAACCAAGATACATGCCCTTGACCGGAATCAAACCTGAGACCTTTCAGTCCACAGGCTGACACTCTATCCACTGAGCCAAACTGATTTTGGCCCCATTCATTCTTCATGACCATGATGGGCAACCCAGTATCAATAATAAGAAAAGTATAATATGCAAATTGACTGGATGTCTAAACAGTGGAACAATCGTCTGGACACCCTTTCAAATGACCTTCCAGATAACCTTCTGGACGAAGCTGGGATTGCAAGGGTCTACTCTTGCATGACTTTTGTGCATCGGGCCTCTAGTTTTAATACCATTTGAACAATTGTAAGATAGTCAGAGAAAAGAAATGTGGAGGGAATCCTCATGTCCAAATGATCAATAAAAACTATTCACTCTCATTCTTAAGAGGTCATCTATCAAGATTATTATTCATGCTTATTGAACTCGGGGACATCATCTCTGGTTGGTCTGGGCTAGCTGAACATGCACGCCAGCAACCACGTCTAAGGGATTTGCAGTTGGCATTGATCTTGGCACCACCTACTCTTGTGTGGGTGTATTCCAGCATGGAAAAGTGGAAATTATTGCCAATAATCAGGGCAACTGAACCACCCCAAGTTATGTTGCCTTTACTGACACTGAATGATTGATCAGTGATGCTGCAAAGAATCAAGTAGCAATGAATCCTACCAACATGGTCTTTGATGCCAAGTGCTTGATTGGACATAGATTTGATGATGCTGTTGTCCAGTCTGACATGAAACATTGGCCTTGCAATGTGGTGAATGATGCCAGCAGGCCTAAGGTCCAAGTAGAATACAAGGGAGAGACAAAAAGCTTTTATCCAGAATAGGAGTCGTTCATGGTTTTGATAAAGATGAAGGAAATTGCAGAAGCCTACCTTGGGAAGACTGTTAGCAATGCTGTTGTCACAGTACCTGCTTACTTCAATGACTCTCAGCGTCAGGCCACCAAAGATGCTGGAACTATTGCTGGTCTCAATGTACTTAGAATCATCAATGAGCCAACTGCTGCCGCTATTGCTTACGGTTTAGATAAAAAGGTTGGAGCTGAAAGAAACGTGCTGATCTTTGACTTGGGAGGTGGCACTTTTGATGTGTCAATCCTCACAATTGAAGATGGAATCTTTGAGGTCAAATTTATAGCTGGGGACACAAACTTAGGTGGAGAAGACTTTGACAACCAAATGGTAAACCATTTCATTGCAGAGTTCAAACGCAAACATAAGAAGGATATCAGTGAGAACAAGAAGGCTGTCTGTCACCTTCGTACTGCCTGTGAACGTGCTAAGCGTACTCTCTTCCAGCATTCAGGCCAGTATTGAGATTGATTCGCTCTATGAAGGAATTGACTTCTATACCTCTATCACACGTGCCTGATTTGAAGAATTGAATGCTGACCTTTTCCATGGCACCCTGGACCCTGTAGAAAAAGCCCTTCGGGATGTCAAGCTTGACAAGTCCCAGATCCATGATATTGTCCTGGTGGGTGGCTCTACACATATCCCCAAGATCCAGAAACTCCTCCAGGACTTCTTCAATGGAAAAGATTGAATAAGAGCATCAACCCTGATGAGGCTGTTGCTTATGGTGCAGCTGTCCAGGCAGCCATTCTCTCTGGAGACAAATCTGAAAATGTCCAAGATCTGCTGCTGCTGGATGTCACACCTCTTTCCCTTGGCATTGAGACGGCTGGTGGCATCATGACAGTCCTGATCAAGCGCAACACCACCATCCCCACCAAGCAGACGCAGACCTTCACTACCTACTCTGACAACCAGCCAGGCGTGCTCATCCAGGTTTACGAAGGTGAGTGTGCCATGACCAAGGACAACAACTTGCTTGGCAAGTTTGAACTCACAGGCATACCTCCTGCACCGTGGTGTTCCTCAGATTGAAGTCACTTTTGATATTGATGCCGATGGCATCTTCAATGTCTCTGCTGTGGGTAAGAGTAAAGGAAAGAGAACAAGATTACCATCACTAAGGACAAGGGTCACCTGAGCAAGGAAGACATTGAGCGCATGGTTCAAGAAGCTGAGAAGTACAAAGCTGAAGATGAGAAGCAGTGGGACTAGGTGTCTTCCAAGAATTCACTTGAATCCTGTGCATTCAACATGAAAGCCACTGTTGAAGATGAAAAACTTCAAGGCAAGATCAATGATGAGGACAAATAGAAGATTCTTGACAAATACAATGAAATCATCAACTGGCTTGATAAGAACCAGACTGCAGAAAAGGAAGAATTTGAACCCCAGCAGAAAGAGTTGGCAAAGGACTGCAACCCCATCATTACCAAGCTGTACCAGAGTGCAGGAGGCATGCCAGAAGGGATGCCTGGGGGCTTTCCTGGTGGTGGAGCTCCTCTATCTGGTGGTTCCTCCTCTGGGCCCACCATTGAAGAGGTTGAGTAAGCCAGCTATGAGTATAGATCTCTAGCATTGTTCCGCAAAATATTGAAGGACCCAAATTTGTAGCAAATTTCATGGCAGTTTTAAAAGTTGAGCTGCTGTATAGTAAATAACTGGGCATTCTTGATACTTGAATACAGACTGTGCACAGGGAAAGGAAATTGATGCACTTTATAACTGTATTGTAAAGTGGAAAATGCGATGTCTTAAATAAATCTATTTAAAATTGGCAACATAAAAAGAAAAAAAAAAGATTATTATTCACCCTTAGCTGGTTTGGCTCAGTGGATAGAGCGTCAGCCTGGGACTGAAAGGTCCCAGGTTTGATTCTGGTAAAGGGCATGTACCCTGGTTACAGGTTCCATCCTTGGTCCTGGTCAAGGTGCATGCAAGAGGTAACCAATTGATGTGTCTCTTTCACACAGATGTTTCTCTCTGTCTCTCCCCCTCTCTTCCACCTCTCTAAACATCAATGGAAAAATATCCTCAGGTGAGGATTAACAAAACGAAACAAAAAAGGTTATTGTTCAGATTCTTCCATCTCAATGTAGTGCAAAAATAATAGTGCAAAACAACATTTTAATTTTAGCAAAAGTGAAAACTTTAGGCCAAAGCATGAAATGCAAAAAGAATACATCATCTAAAAAAATGTGTCATCAGGGAGAGGAGCAGTTGGAGAGTGTCAGAAACAGGAAGAGATAGTTCTGGGGAATCCCAACAGTCCCTCTGGATTACCTGGTAAAGGCAGATAGAGCTGTGGCACCCTGGGACCATTTAAATTAAACATTGTTAATTAAGGCCTGCATCCCAAGGGAGGAGAAACAATATGGGCTTCAAGTGGCTGAGAGCTAACAAAGTTGCCTCTTGAGAATTGCTGAAACTCTCTGAGGATTTCAGAATCTGTGAGGAGGATGGAACCTGAGGATTCCACATTCTGAGAAATCTTTCTTGCTGCCTCCCCTGCCTGCCAGCTGCTATCATTTTCATTCTAGGATAACTACATTGGAATTGGCATAGTTTTCTTTTTCTTTTTTTTATTTTTAAATTAAATCTTTATTATTCAGATTATTACATTTGTTTCTCTTTTTTCCCCTCCATAGCACCCCTCCACCCAGCTCCCACCCCTCCCTCTGCCCTTAGTTCCCTCCCATTGACCTCATCCATAGGTGTATGATTTTTGTCCAGTCTCTCCCTGTACACCCTTCACTCCTTTCCCCCTGAGAATTATCAGTCCACTCCCTTTCTGTGCTCCTGATTCTATTATATTCACCAGTTTATTCTGTTGATCAAATTTTTAATTCACTTAATTTTTAGATTCACTTGTTGATAGATATGTATTTTTTGTTCGTAATTTTTTATTTTTTATCTTTTTCTTCTTCCTCTTCTAAAAGAGTACCCTTCAGCATTTCATATAACACTGGTTTGGAGTTGATGAACTCCTTTAGTTTTTTCTTCTCTGTGAAGCTCTTTATCTGCCCTTCAATTCTGAATGTTAGCCTTGCTGGATAGATTATTCTTGGTTGTAGGTTCTTGCTATTCATCACTTTGAATATTTCTTGCCACTCCCGTCTGGCCTGCATCGTTTCTGTTGAGAAATCAGCTGACAGTCGTATGGGTGCTCCCTTGTAGGTAATGAATTGTTTTTCTCTTGCTGCTTTTAATATTCTCTCTTTGTCTTTTGCTCCTGGTATTTTAATTATGATGTGTCTTGGTGTGTTCCTCTTTGGATTCCTTTTATGTGGGGTTCTGTGTGCTTCCTGGACTTGTAAGTCTATTTCTTTTACCAGATGTGGGAAGTTTTCAGTCATTATTTCTTTAAATAGATTTTCAGTATCTTGCTCTCTCTCTTCCTCTGGTACCCCCACAATTCTGATGTTGGTACGCTTGAAGCTGTCCCAGAGTCTCCTTACATTATATTCACATTTTTGGATTCTTTTCTCTTCTTGCTTTTCCAGTTGAGTGTTTTCTTTTCTTTATATTTCAAATTTTTTACTTGTTTCTTGCCTTTCTTTAGTCTGCTGTTAGGACTCTGTATATTTTTTATTTCAGTCAGTGTCTCTAGTTGGTTCTTTTTCATCTCCTCTTGGGACTCGCTAAATTTATGTGTCATCTCTAGCATCTCTAGCAGGCTCTTTTGCATCTCTAGTAGGCTTTTTTTGCATTTCCTCTTGGCTCTCACTAAATTTATCCATCTTTTCTAGCATATTCTTGAAAAACCTTATAAGCGTGGTTTTGAACTCTATATCCAGTCATTTTTTGTCCTCCATTTCTTTTGTTTTTGATCCCTTCCCTTGTCTCAGCATTTTAACTATGTTGGGGAAACTTCTGTACTTGCAAAACTGCAGAAGCCTCTGTTGAGCTTGGGATGGGTGGAGTCTCAGGGCTTAAGGGACCGCCTTGCCTTCCAGTCGGTCCCACCCTCCACGGCCCCAGAGTCTCACGTGACTGGGTAATCGCTGGAGCAGTCCTTGTGCATGCGCGGGCCCGCAGTGCCTCTAGACCACTGCCTTTCCAGCTCCCCTGTGCCCCAGGACCACACGAGTCTAGATCTCCAAGGTTTCGCCCGAAACAGGGGCCCAGTGGACTCAGAAGTGGCACAGTTGGGAGGGTCTGTCTCCTGCCCAGTCGCAAAAGCCAGCAGCACAATCAGCAATCTGTCCTCCGCGTGGCGCCGTGTATGCGCGTGACCGCGACCAGACCTCCTATCTTTTGCGACTCCCCTAAATTTCCGTGCACTTCTCCCTTTTCACAGTCTAAACTCCCCCCGTATGAGTTTCGGCTGGGTCTGGGGTTTAGTGTCGTAGGATAAGGGGTTCAATGCCGTTGGGAGTCTCCGTTTCCCTCCCCCCAGAGAAAGCCAGCCAGGTACTCGGGCACCCGCTCTCTCAGCGCGCACGTCTCCGTACCTCAGCTTTTTGCAGCTCCTCTGGGTTTCTGTGAGCCCCTCTCTTTCCTTCTAGTTGTAGAACTTATACTCGGCCAGCTTTCCTGTGGTTCTGGATGATGTCTGTTCTGTCTTTTAGTTGTAGTTTTGAAATTCTTGTGCAAGGCAGCAGTGTAGGTGTTTACCTATGCTGCCATCTTGGCTGTCTCCGGAATTGCCATAGTTTTCATTCTAGGTAAAGTCTTAAAGTGTACATCAAAGGCAGACCTGAGAGGGAGAGGCTATTCCAGGAGAGTCAGGGGGGCCCTGAACTGAGTGGAGGTAGGTCTTACTCATATAGATTGCTTTGATGAAAAAAGCAGAAGGAAGAATTTATCTGTATAAAAAGTGACTTTTTTTTTTTTAGCATAAATTGGCAGCAAAAGCCAAAGAACAAAAACTGTTATAACAAGTTCTATTTTGGTAAATTTTCAAAAACAAAAGGCCCGCAATATTCATCTTAATTCACTGTGCCCTGCAAATGATTTTTGGTTCATATTTTATAGAATTGGAGCACATTTTTTCTAACAAAGCCTTCCAAATTTATGAATTTAGAGTACATAATTTTCTTCCAAAGTCATTAGAGTACTTTTCACACCTTGCCTAATGTGAGTCTTCATACCACTTTTAAAAAAATCAGTAGTATTATGATTTCAGTTTTCCAGGTGTGAAATGAGAGATTGGACTATTTTTTAAATGAATGTATTACATGTGTACATATCTTCCCATTGCCCCCTCCTCCCACTCCCATGCCTGCCCTCAAGGTTGGACTATTGAAGCCCAGGGTTTGGATGGTTCTAGCTTCCAGAATCCAGTGAGCATCTTGTAGAGAGGAAGACCTCAAAGCCTAGAGAATGGAAGCACCGCGCCTACATTGCCAACAAAGTGCTGACAGAGGCAAGGATTTTTACCAGCATTTCCTGGCTCGAAAACAAGTTCTGACTCTGGTCTTCAATGGCAGTAAAACGGGGATCAGAAACTGTTACTGTTTGTTCAAAAGCAGAAGCTGGAACCGTTTCAAAGAAAGAGAGAGCAAAATTGAAACTGAAACTCTGTTTCTACCAACGTGTAGCGCCAGTGGAGCGGGTCCGCTATGACTTCTACCTACCCTTGCGGCAAGTGAAATGATTAACCGCAGAGGTGTCTGTCACTTGAGTCCTAAATTAGGACCCATTTGGCTGTTTTGCGTACTTCAAATAGTCTTTAGTGGCTTTATGAAGAATCTTACTCCTTTCTACTGCTTGTGTATTTCTTGGTATCACTTCTGAGAGCTTTAGTCTGGCTCAGTAATTAGATTTGTTTGTACCATTCATCCAAATGCTCTGTGAAACAACCCAAAGCCAAGTACAAAGAGGAGAACTGCATGGTACGCAGATGTGTGCTGCTTCTTTATTTCAAACAATTCCATAATCTGTATGGAATCCAGGATCTGATTTAAGAGAATTAATTAGTGCAGCTATCCCTCTTAACAAACAAACTTTTACCAACAGGCCCCATTCATTCTTCATGACCATGATGGGAAACTCAGTATCTATAATAATGAAAGTGTAATATGCAAATTGACTGGACGGCTGAACAGTGGAACGACTGTCTGCACACCCTTCCAAATGACCTTTTGGATAACCTTCCGAACGAAGCTGGGATTATGATGGTCTACTCTTGCATGACTTTTGTGCAGAACTCTAGTTTTAATATCATTTGAACAACTGAAAGATAGTCACAGAAAAGAAATGTGGAGGGAATTCTCATTTCATGATGGGTATTAGGAAGGGTAATGTGTTAAAATTTGTATTTTGAAATGGTTTTAAACTTATGGAGGTGTCATAGAGGAGGCAAGGAATTGCCAAGAAACTAAGCACATAAAATAATTTCCTTCCTTCCCCAGTCATCTCATTGCCTAAAATGTCCTTTTCATATTCCTAATCATTTATCAAGCTCAGTTCAAATATTACTTTCTGTCAGAAACTCTTTTATTTGTCCCCAAACCTCAGATTGACTCGTTTTTTATTTGTGTTTCTGTGGATGCTTCTCAACACATCACATTACATAGCTTTTTATTTTTTTAGTTTTATATCATGATAAACTCTGAGTTCCTTGAGATATCAAACATTTACCCTGGCAATTTTGCAATATGCACACTGTCTAGTATATAACAGATAATAAAAGCTTGTTAAAGGGAACTAATTTGGGATAGAAAGTTGATAACGGAAATTGACTTAAAATCCTCCCTCTTCCAATTTATCCTGCACACTCTTCCATCTCTATGCGTATGTCTGTCACTGTTTAGATGATGCATGATCAGACAGCTTGTCTATTAAGCTGTCTTTCAAATGTCAGATCTTCATTTCTAAAAATGGTATACAATTGTATGTTATTTTAAACTTTTCAAACCTCTTTTGCATGTGTTACCTCATTTAATTCTTAGGACAATTCTACCAGGTTCCAATGAGATAACTAGAACTTAACAAGCATTAATTACTTGGAGGAGAACTCAGGTCTTTTGAACCCTCAGTGTAATTCTATCTGACTCAGAGCTTAATTATTATTATTTTTGGAGGTTAATTATTTTTAAAATTTGTATTTTGAAATGGTTTTAAACTTATGGAAAAGTTGTAAGAATAGTGTAAAGAATAGTGCAATAGTGTACTTCACCCAGATTAACCATTGTTATCATTTTGCCACATTTGATTTCTATCTATCTATCTATCTATCTATCTATCTATCTATCTATCTATTATTTTCTAGTCATTGAAAGTAAGGTGGATACTTACTTTCTCCCTAAGTATATCAGTTTGTATTTCTTAAAACAAGAATATTCACTTATCCATACCATAGTAAAATGATCAAAATCAGGAAATTGAACATTGATAAGTATTTTAATCAATAGACATTGAAAGTTTACATATTTTTCTGCTCATGTCTTTTGTAATTCTTCTGGTTCAGTATTAAATAGGATCATGCATTGCATTTAATGTTATATCTTTTTTTTCCTTTAAATGTGGAAGTGCCCCTCACTCTTTTTATTTCATAATATTGATATTTTAAAGAGTTCAGAGCATTTATTTTATAGAATGTAACTTAACTTATGGTTGTCTGATGTTCCCTCATGATCAGATCCAGGTTATTATTGATTTGGGCAGAATACTACATTAAGAGCAATGTTTCCTTCCCAGTGTAGCACACTTGTAGGCACATGATATCAGCTTGACCATCATTGGTTAAGCCTGTCAGGTTTCTTTTCTTTATGAAGTTACTATTTTTTTCATTTTTAGTTATGCCCAGGGATTTTTAATTTTTAAATCTTTAGTAGGGTTAATTGTTGTATAGGCTACTGGTGTGACCCAATTCATAGCGCCTTGGGCCTTGCTCTCCTAACCTGCACTAGGAATCTGTGGCTTTCTACCCCATTATTGCACAGCACAGCAGAGGGGATGCCTGTGGAAGTAATAGACCTGCTCACACATTGTATGAGAGAAAATAAATGCTTGTGGGGCAACTCTTGACCAATTAAGGACAGACTGCAGGAAGCAAATGCTACCTTTTTCTATTCCTCGAGTAAGTAATTATTGTACACGGCTGTTTAGAGGGTCCCAATGGGTCATAATCCAACTTGCGAACATCTCAGATACTGCTTTCCTTTCTTCCATGTTATTCTTCTTAGCCCTTTCATCCCTGATCCCTAGAATCATTTCCCCAAATAGTCCCTTCCATATAAGTCCTTGTCTATGCTTTCTTTCTGAAGGGACACAGGCTAAAATGATTATCCCCACAGATTACTGGAGTTAGTATACCATGGAGGTGACACATTAGAATACTGCAGTAGAAAACAGTGATGCTTCTTTCTTAGTGCTGACCTGACCAGACCTTCTTCACAAAACAAAAATATACCTTCTTCTACATTAATGCCACCCTTTCAAGACACTGACTATGCCACTGGTGCCACTTCTCTTCAGTCCAACATTTCTTTCTCTCACTTCCTCTACCAGTGCAGTGCCTTCTAAACTGTAATCCCCGAGGGCATTGCAAGAGAATGAAAGAGTCTTAGTGAATATGATTGCTCTGTTCAACTCAATACTACTTGTCCTCTTCCTTCTCACCATCCCGTCCTTTCACTTCACTTTTTCATTCCACTTAATTATTTTCACTTTCTCCTTGTTCATTTACTTCTGATGGGCAACTCATTATCCTTGTGGAAAGAAAATAAAACAGAGAAAAGATGAGGTTCACATTTATTCCTGTTTAATGGGAGAACAGAACAGAACAGAATATTCTTTGTTTATGTGTCTATGTTTCCTAGAAGAAAAGAGCACCTGATTAAGCACCTAGTAACAATTTGGGGTGCTGATGACCCCTTGACAGGTCAATGGAATGAAAAGTTTTGAGAATTGGACAATTCCCTGTCTTGGGTATTAGAAGACAGACAGTTGCTTCCAATTAAACTCTATGAAATGGGTAAAATTTTAAAACTTGCATAATCAATGTCTTTTTCTTTAAATTAAAGGATAACATGACTATCTTTCTCACACAATTGAAGAAATGTTTGAGATAATGACATAATAGGATTTTAACATGTTTTCAGGTGAGTCAAGAATATTCCTCCATACAGTGTAACCAATTTCTTCTTCATTGCCCCTATATCATGCAGATATGTGGCTTACTTTCGTTTTACACTGGTGGTGTTATATTATATTCTGTCACAGTTTCCTTAAGCTATTATAGCTGGATTCCAGACCTGGAACAAATTTTTGCCCTTGAGTTATTGACAGGCATTGTAATTTAATTAAATTGACATAGTCAGAGTCTTGAAAGAGTGGCATTAATTATTTTGAGCATAAATTCTCAGAGCTGGAAGAGAACACAGAGAACCTTTCACCCAACCTTGTGCCCAGCCAGTGTGGAGAGTTTCTCCACAGATACTTAATAAGTGGCTTTTCCTGTCTAATAATTTCAACTACTGGGTGCCAGTTGTGAGTATACAAGTATTTTGTTACAAAGTCATGAGTCTACATTTTCTTGCTTTTCTCACACTACAGTAGAAAGTGCAAGATGACAGTCATAAAGCAAGATGACAGTCATAAATCAACATCTACGAAGCCTGTGGCTTGAGTTGTCTTAGAGGGGAATATGCAGGAATCCAGCCACACTTTCTCCTTGCAGAGATAAGGCACACTCTGGGGGACTGTGCCAAATGTAGGAGAGTAAGTAATCCATGGCACACAGTATCCAAGTAAGCTAACCACTAAGATACTTTTAAAGTAAAACCAAACAGAAAGTCATTCTAAGAGGTGTGAGGTGGTATCTTGTAGTTCTGTTTTGTATTTCCCCAATAGCTAGTGATGTTGAGCATCATTTCATATATCTGTTAGCCATTTGTATGAATGGGAGAAGTGTCTATTCAGATCCTTGGGAGAAGTGTCTATTCAGATCCTCTGCCCATTATTTAAAACTGAAACTCATAGACATTGACAACAGGGTGGTTACCAGAAAGAATGGGGGTTGGGGAGTAGAAACGGGTAAAGGAGATAGCATAAATGGTGACAGAAGATAATTTGACTTTGCGTGGTGGGCACACAATGCAATATCCATATCATGTACATAAATGTACACTTGAAACCTACATGACATTATTAACTAATGTCACACCAATACATTAAATTTCAAAAAAACTGAACAGAATGTCATAGCAGACAGTTCCACTTCTTTTCTGGTAATTACTGCCCTTTATAATTTTAATACATGGCTGCTACAAAGTAATAGGTAGGTGGCAATTTATACAACAGATCATTGTTTCCTAGTCAGCAGTAAAGAAGGGAGGCACTAAGAAATATAATATTTTTAAAACTGTGAGATAAAATACTAAAGATATTAATAGACTAAGACTAAAAGCAATGTCTTAATTAAGATCCTTTTTCTGACCTTTCCTTAAAGATAATTTCTATTGCCACTGAAAGATTAGAAAGAAAGGTTACACTTAGCTTGGTAATATAAGGAATAGCAATTGTTGAGTAAGATCAAAGAGTTTCCCCAAATCTTGGTTTCTCAGAGTACGAGAAGTCAGCTATTTTCTATTGGAAGCAATAGGGAATAGGCAGCTCATAAAAATTAAAAAAAGTACTTCTTAATAAGTCCATTACATAATATATTAGACTAAAACTAAACTGTATAATTTCATAGAATCTCAGTAGATCTTAATATTCAACCAACAGGGTGATATTCTTCCTGCTATAGCCCTGCCAACTGGTCATCCAACCTGCGAGTGAAAGTCTGGAAAAACAGATTGGAAATTCTAAGAAAGAATGCTAGGCAGAAGACAGATGAACTCATATCCTCCATCTGTAGCGAGATTCAGATTCTGGCTTCATGTTTAAGCAAGACATCTGCTTCTCTCCACCATTTGTTTCTGGTAACTTTCCTGCCCTTACTTAAACTATGCTTGCTCTTTGACCTCATGACCCCATGTACTTTGAGTCCTTCATTTTCTCCTAATCAATCACCCCCTTCTGTCTTCCCGTTTTCTCCTGTCCAGCCCCAGACACTGATGTCTACCACTTAAGTCATGCTTTCATTATTATGTTCAACTCTAATATAGCCATTCTTTTTCTTTAATGTTGGAACTGAGCATCTGAGAGTTTCTGGAGAAAAATCACACAACGGTGATGATTGATGATGTTACTATATAGCAATGCTTCCTTCCTAAGATTATGATTCATGTGTGTCTGATCAACTGACAGTGGCTATTGTAAATCTTCCCTTTCCTCTGAAAACCTTTTCTTGATATCAATACCACTTGCTTAGACTCAGCAGATGATGGTTCTACCACTTTGCTGAGAACTGCATCAGTGAGGGCATGACTCAAGAACTGCATCTCCTTTTCTCTTAGAAACTTATCGGTATCTGTACCGCCCCTTCCCGATGGAAGAGGTGCCCAACCAAAGGCTCATTTTTTAACCTGTGGCTTTGATTTCATGCCCTCCAACCTACTCAATGATATCATTTGTTCTATTTCCCCTCTCTTTTACCTCAGAAAACAGAGAAAAATGGTTTATCTCATCAAACTATGAAAACAAAAAGCAGGACTACTTTATTGGTATGGGATTTTCAACTATAAGTAAAAGAAATCAGCTCAGATTATTTCAGAAAAGAAAAAAAAGGAATTCACTGGAAAGATACTGGTGTAACTCATAGTATGGAAGAGAAGGCAGCAAGTGCTTTATATTTATTAATTTCCTTTAAATGTTTCTGCAAATGTAGTCACTACAATTTATTCTGTGGGGAGTAAAAAACTTAATAAAATGGGAATAGTTGCTCTTAGCTCTGGAGAGGAAAGCTCAAGGACATGGTCTTATCAAAACATCACCCTTCATTGGTGGAAGCAACATGAATGGCATATACATTGACCTGGAGGAATTATGTCAACCTTTCTTCAGCTGACTTTATTAACCCTAACTGTGCAAATGTTATAAGAAAAAAACAAATAATCATTCACTTGTAAATTTGACGCATCAGCTCTGTGGACATAAGAAATGTCTAAGAAGCTTTGTAGAGAATTTTTATGAGTTTATTTGTGCCAAACTGATGACATATGCCAGGGAGCAAGTTCTCAAAAATGCTCCAGAGAATAACAGTTTTGCAACTTTTTTTATTATGTATTTGAAATTAAGGCGGGAATGTAAGGAAGATTACATGAAGGTGGGAGGAAACAAGGCCAGGATTGGAATACAGGATAGTTAACAAGATTATGGGCTGTCTAGAGGATGTTTATGGCTATGTCAAAGAATGGGCAGGCTCTACTTATGGCAAAGAAAGACTCTTTACTAAAGAAGTATATGCCTGGGATGTGACTACCCACCATGACATACCCAGTTAGGAATTTATGATCAGATCATCCTGTAAGATTTTCATAGAATCTTTTTTTCATTCATAGCTCACATATAAGAAATATCAATAAATGTAACTGGAATAGTGAGCCTTAAAATATATGTCACCTTATTTAGAAATTCCAGGTGCACTTGAAATGCACTAAAACATAAAGTTAATATCTAAATGTACATATAAATTTAGTTAAATTTGTGTTTTCTTACTACATTAGATTTTTTTTCCCCATTGTGTGTTTTAGATGTCATTATTTTAAGTAAGGGCTCCAGGTAAAATTAAACTATATACTCCACAAATATTTGATATTTGACAATTTATCAGAGGTAGGAATGTTACATAACATGAGGCCAAAATTGTTTTTAAATACCATTTAATTAGGTTCAAATTAAAATAATATAAAATATATGTAGCTTAATTGTATAAACTATGTCATGCACAAAAGATTAATAGTAGAAAATATAGAAAGCCACAATGCTCTAACAAATAATGACTAAGAAATTTTAAAACAGCCATCATTTAACCAGAAAGGTTTGACATCCGACCTTTGATTTTTAAATATATGTTGCTTATTATGCAAGAGTGTCAAGTCCTGAATAATCTACTAGTAAGCAGCTTCTTTCTCTTTCCATGCTTCTACAATACCGGGAATTATTTTGACAAGATTCAGTAACAGGAATGCTCTCCCAACCCCACCCCCAGCCCACACCCCAGGAATGCTTTTTTTGAACAACAAAAAAGTAACCTGAAAATATTTGTCTTGGCCTATTTTAAAATTAGCATTAATTGTGAGCATTAATTAGTGATCAATTAATTAGATGAAATCCCAAGTTCTAGAAAACATCTTTATCCTCAAGCTAGGTATGAGGTAAGACATTATGAGAAGTAAAGCAAGCTTCAGACTGAATTTTGAACCCTAGCAGGCATTTTTTTTTAATTAAATATTTATTATTCAGATTATTACATTTGTTTCTCTTTTTTCCCCTCCATAACTCCCCTCCACCCAGCTCCCACCCCTCCCTCTGCCCTCAGCTCCCTCCCATTGATCTCATCCATACGTGTATGATTTTGTCCAGTCTCTCCCTGTACACCCCTCACCCCTTTAAACCCTGAGAATTATCAGTCCACTCCCTTTCCGTGCTCCTGATTCTATTATATTCACCAGTTTATTCTGTTGATCAAATTTTTAATTCACTTAATTTTTAGATTTATTTGTTGATAGACATGTATTTGTTGTTCATAATTTTTTGGCTTTTACCTTTTTCTTCTTCCTCTTCTAAAAGAGTACCCTTCAGCATTTCATATA